>PITA01011858.1:0-64759 GCA_004023965.1 Spilogale gracilis
GGGCGCCTGGGTGGCTCAGTTGGTTAAGCAACTGCCTTCGGCTCAGGTCATGATCCCGGAGACCCGGGATCGAGCCCCACATCAGGCTCCCTGCTCAGCGGGAAGCCTGCTTCTCCCTCTCTCACTCCCCCTGCTTGTGTTCTCCCTCTGGCTGTGTTTCTCTCTGTCAAATAAATAAAATCTTAAAAAAAAAAAAAAAAAAAAAAGAAAGTGTTGACTTCAATAATTATATGCTATGACTACGTTGGGAGAGACACAGTGAGGAATGTATGGAAATGGTCCCCTGGGAATACTTGGCGATTGAAGGTCCATGGAGTAGCTCTCTTGAGCTGCTTTAAGACTTTTTTTCTTGCTGGAGCCCAAAATGAGCCTCTGTGTAGTGTTGAATGTTGACTAGATGATGGGCTGCCAGAAGTCAAGGTGCGTCGTGCTGGTGTTGGTCACCATCATAGCATAGGAGGCCCCCATCCATCCTGCATCTCTGGTGACCTCATTAACATGAGCCTGGCTGGATGCTTCTTGGTGCTGTTGGACTTGGGTTTGGGAAGCACTGAGGGAAGAAAGTGCCCTGTGAGAGTTTCCCAGTGAGTCACTTTGGAGCAGGTCTTTCTTGTTCGGGGAACAACCACTTGAAAGGGCCCTCTAGTAAATGTAGGGTGGGTTCAATCATTGTCCCGGGGTAACGCATAAGGGGACATCTTGTGGTTTGACAAAGGCCATATTTATTCTTGTCTTATAATTTTCATTGCACTTAATACTATTTGTACACCTCTTTTTTTAGGAAGGGATACTTGTTTTTTTCCTTACTGACCCCCTCCACCCTAGCCAGCGTGAATTCCTTGAGAACAGGAAGTTCTCCAGAAGGAAATGACTCCCGATACCAATTGCTTAGTCAGGCCACATTTTAGATTGTTTTATATGTGGATCATGACTTTTTGAGGAAGTGTGCTTTTCTTAGAATTTCTGATTATCTTTCTTTTTCTGTTGCCAAAAGAGATCTGTGCCTCTGTCCTCATTCATGTTGCTGATCTCTTCCAGCTGTTGGAAGAGACGACTTGTTACATGCTCTGACCTATACTGATTCTTTCTAAGTATCCCTCCTATATCCCCATGCTTCAAATAATGCTTGGTACATAGTAGATATTCTGTAGGTGTCTGTTGAATGAATGAATGAATGGAAAAAGAGTAGAGGAGGTTAAAAGTACAAGGGTTCTTCCTGCTTCTACCCCTGCCCTACTCATTAGAGTATCTTTTGATACTTATGAGTCTCTTTTGACCATTTCTGATTTCTCTTGGTTATTTCCATAATTCGAAACAAGGGGCTTTTACTTCAAAATCTTGATTTATTTCCTTGAAGCAGTATCCACTCTCCTAATGTCTGTTGAGGAACTGAGATTCCCTCCTTTCCTCTTGAGCCTTCAATTCTTTGCATGATGTATTTATGTTTCCATGTATACCTAACTTTTGAGGCTCTACTCTGTAAAATGAGAGAATTTCTCCCAACTTCTGTCAGTTATTTGATTAGTTTCATATTATCAAAGTTTAAATCGTGTTTCTATTTACAGTTTTCTTCTGTAACTGTGTATGTCTTTTGTGCTTTGTCTGTAGGTTGATTCTGTGCCATTAGCTCTCAGAATCACGTCATTTTGTCAACGCTGGTCACTGCAGAATCATTGTGTGATTTGGTCACTGGAGGAGATGGAATCCCATACCCTTATTTCTGAGCCACTCAAAGGAGAATAGCAAGGATTTCCAGTTCAAATGGTTTCTCTTTTCCTACACTGTACCAGTTGCTTAGTCTGACCATATTATAGATTGTTTTATATGTGGATCATGACTTTTTGAGGAGGTTTATTTTTCTTAGAGTTTCTAATTACCTTTCTTTCTGTCATTGTTGTTGTTGCCAAAGATACGTGTCTTTGTCACCATATGACTGATATCTTCCCGTTGTTTGAATAGACAGATTATCAAATGCTCTGAGCATCCGGACTCTAAGCCTCCCTTCTGCCCAGCTGCTATTTAGGATTTTTTTTTTCTCATCACGTTCCTGGGTTAGTGTCCCTGCTTCTCAGATCCCAGGCCTTCATCTTCCTTAGATCTCTTTTTTAGATTGTTGGAGCACATCCTCAAGTGATTTGTTTTTTCAGAGAAGATAACTGGGGGGTGAAATTTCCGAAGAACTTCATGCCTAAAAATAGTCTATTTTTGTTCTTTTATTTCACTAGTATAGAATTGTAGGTTCAAAGTAATTTTCCCTCCAACTTTACAGATATTATTCTAGTGGGGTTTTGTTTTTTTTTGTTGTTGTTGTTGTAAGTGTTGCCAATGAGTATTCTTATTTCTTTGCAGATAGACTTTTTTGGTCCCCTCTAGAAGCTTTAAAGATCTCTTTATTCTCAATGTCTTAAGACTTCACATGTATTATTAGAGACAAGTCTTCTTTTCTTTCATTCTACTTGCCCCTCAGTCGTCTTTTTCAAACTAAAATCTTTCTTCCAGTTATGAGAAATTTTCATCTTTACTTTTTAAATTTCTTCTTCCCCTCTGTTTTTCTTTCTTTCCAGGCTTCAATATAAACAGATGTTGACTCTCTTGGGTTAATACTTTATGTATTTTTAAACTTTTCTCCCAGTTTCCCTGTGGTCAAGGCTGGACACAGACCCACTAGTGTGGAAGGCATGTGTTGGAAAGAAAGGCTAAAGGTGTGACCCTAAATATAGGGAGCCCAAGTTTTCTACCAGCAAGTTTGTCACTGTAGTCTTTCCTATGAAATTATACCTCAGCATAACCAAAAACTTGATGGTGGGAAGTTTTCCTTTCTTTCTTTTTTCCAAAGATTTTATTCATTCATTTGATAGAGAGAGACACAGTGAGAGAGGGAACACAAGCAGGGGGAGCGGGAGAGGGAGAAGCAGGCTTCCCGCAGAGCAGGGAGCCTGACGCTGGGCTCAATCCCAGGACCCTGGGATCATGACCTGAGCTGAAGGCAGACACTTAACGGACTGAGCCACCCAGGCGCCCTGGGAGGTTTTTCTTTATAGATGTACTCCAGGGCTCCTGGGTGGCTCAGTTGGTTAAGCGACTGCCTTCGGCTCAGGTCATGATCCCAGAGACCCAGGATCGAGTCCCACATTGGGCTCTCTGCTTGGCGGGAAGCCTGCTTCTCCCTCTCTCACTCCCCCTGCTTGTGTTCCCTCTCTAGCTGTGTTTCTCTCTGTCAAATAAATAAAATCTTAAAAAAAAAAGAAGTACTCCAGGTGATGAGTGAAGAAGGAATGATAGAATATCACCATTTGGCAATCCCTAATGAAACAATGGATCTAGGCAATGATTCACTAATGTCTGTGACCATCACAAGAAGAGAGACAATCAGTTATTACGTACTTCTGATGAAAGTACATGGCACCATCACCTATGAAATTGTCTTGCCAAAAAACCAAATCTGGATTTTTACAAGTCTCACTTTACTTAAAAAACACTATTGGGGTATAATGACCAAAATCCATGGACACTGGGAAACTCTACAGGAAAAATAGCTAACACCAGCATTAATAAATTCCAGTGTGGGTGGGGGTAGAGAAGAAATGCTAGAGGGAGCTACAGAATAAAAGGGACTCAAAAGATACATCAATCGACTGCAATATGTGGATACTGATATGAATAAAAAAATCTGTAAAAATTTATCAAACTTTCAGGGATATTTAGATACTGCCTGAATCTTTGAATCTTCGATGATATTGAGGTCTTACTGTTAGTATTTTTTGTGTGATAGCAATATTATGGTTATGCTTTAAAAATCCTTTGAGAGAAATGTACTAAAATATTTATGAATAAAATAATATGATATCTAGGGTTTGCTTCAGAATATCTGGTGGAGGAGAAGCGAGTGTGGGTTTAGGTGTAATGGGAATGGCCTTGTGCTGATAGTTGTTCAAGCTGAGGGATGAGTACATGGGCGTTCTTGCTCTACTTTATTTTTTTTTTAAAGATTTTATTTATTTTACAGCGAGAAACACAGCCAGAGAGGGAACACAAGCAGGGGGAGTGAGAGAGGGAGAAGCAGGCTTCCCCCTGAGCAGGGAGCCCGATCTGGGGCTCGATCCTGGGTCTCCTGGATCATGACCTGAGCCGAAGGCAGTTGCCCAACCAACTGAGCCACCCAGGCACCCTCTACTTTCTTTTTAAGGGGGCTGGGGAGAGAGTGGGGAGAGGCAGAGAGAGGGAGAGAGAGACGATCTTAAGCAGGCTGCACGCCCAGCACAGAACCTGATGTGGGGCTCCATCTCAGACCCTGAGATCACCTGAGCTGAAATCAACAGTGAAATGCTTAACTGACTGTGCCACCCAGGCGCTCCTATTGCTCTACTTTTGTATGTGTTCAAAATTCTTCAGGATAGAAAACTTAAAGCCAAAAAAAATTTAGGGCAACAAAGTCAAAAGAACCTAGATGTAAATTCTTTTTTAAAAAAAGATTTTATTTATTTATTTGACAGAGAGAAACACAGCTAGAGAGGGAACACAAGCAGGGGAAGTGAGAGAGGGAGAAGCAGGCTTCCTGCCGAGCAGGGACTCCAGTGTGGGGCTCTATCTCGGGACTCTGGGATCATAATCTGAGCCACCCAGGTACCCCCTAGATGTAAATTCTACTCTAACTCCATGCTCTTGATTACACTGTTAACCTCTCTGTGGCTCTGTTTCTTCATCAACAGTAATGGTCCCTACATCATAGGGTTCTATGAGGATTCTATGGGGTTTTGTCTATGAAGCCCTTCCAACACTGCTCGGTCCACGGTCCATGCTCAGTAAAGGCTAGCTCTTGTACTCTTATTTACTTATTTATTTTTGTGTTCCTATCTTGAGGGGATGGTCCTAGGTAAATACTGCAATAGTATCTCCTATATGTTTCTGGCCTTGGAATTATTATACTAGGGGTACTCCTAGAACCATTGCTTTCCGATGAGAGAGGCCGACACTTTCTGTAGGGTGACCTAATCAGCACTAGGGAACCCAGGGCTGTTGTTCCCTGATGGTTCCCTAAGTAAGTATGACCCTCTCCGGGTTGTGAATTCAAGCCCCACATTGGGCATAGAGCTTACTTTAAAAAAATATTACACTAATGTAGTGCCATAAATGTAGCTGACATGCCAAATAAAAGGCAGAAGTTGCCAGACAGACCAAAAAAAAAAAAAGACTGCCTATAAGAAACCCAGTTACTTAGGTTAAAGGATAAAAAAAATATTACACTAACACTAATCATAAATCTATATTATTTTAGCTATATACCATATACATATCTTGATATAGTAGTTATATTATATAGCATGATTATATTATATATGGGGTTTTGTCTATGAAGCTATATATATACACACAATACACACACACACACACACACACACACACATCCGTTAAAGTAGATTTAATACAAGGAGCATTTCTAAAGATACAGAGAGATATTTTGTAATGATGAAAAGGTCAATGCATAAGAAGGCATAATTTTTTTAAAGATTTTATTTATTTGACAGAGAAAGAGATCACAAGTAGGCAGAGAGGCAGAGAGAGAGAGAGGAGGAAGCAGACTCCCTGCTGAGCAGAGAGCACGATTCGGCCTCGATCCCAGGACCCTGAGATCATGACCTGAGCCGAAGGCAGAGGCTTCACCCACTGAGCCACCCAGGTGCCCAAGATGGCATAATTTTAAGTGTGTACATACCTTAAGAACAGAACTGCACAATATGTGAAGCAGAAACTGGTAGAATTTAAAGGAGAAATAGACAAATCTATAATTATATTTGGAGACCTTGTTTTCCTTAAAGATTTTATTTATTTGACAGATTGAGATACAGCACAAGCAGGGGGAGCAGCAGGCAGAGGGAGAGGGAGAAGCAGGCTCCCCTCTGAGCAAGGAGCCTCATGCGGGGCTCCATCCGAGGACCCTGGGATCATGACCAGATCTAAAGGCAGACACTTAACTGGCTGAGCTGCCCAGGTGCCCCTGTATTTGTAGACTTTAACACTCTTTCATCAGTGATCAGTAGAGCAAGCAACTAATCATTAAGACACTATCCATCAACCTGGCCTAACAGAAATTGAGAGCTCTCTCCCCCAGCAACAGCAGAGTAGGCTTAGTTTTCAAGTGTGGAGCATTTGGAGAAACCCAGACTGGGCCATAAAGAAGGTGCCAGTACATTTAAGAGGATGAAAATAACACAGAGAATGTCACTGACTATAAAGGAATTAGATTAGCAATCAATAATTAGCTCTCTAGGAAATTCCCTAAATGTGGGAAAATTCAACAAATGCACGGCCACCTGGGCGCTTCTGAATGACTTCCCTGGACGCCTGTCACTAGGAAGGTATACAGTTTTGCTATTTCTCTTCCTCCTTCCTCTCGGCAAGCACCTGGGTATCTGTTTGCATCCATTTATTTCTGTGGGGTCATTTGCTTTGTCCTGATGAGAGAAGGAAAGGGTTTTTAGCGGTGAGAAGAACTAGAAAAAGATAAGAGCAGGGGTGCCTTCATGGCTCAGTCCTTAAGCATCTGCCTACTGCTTGGGTCATGATCCCTGGGTCCTGGAATCGAGCCCCGCATGGGGCTCCCTGCTCTGCGGGGAGCCTGCTTCTCCCTCTCACTGGGCTGCTGCTCCCCACTGTGTGTGCTCAGTTGCTCTCTCTGTCAAATTTTAAAAAAATCTTTAAAAAAAGATAGGAGGAGCTCTGGGGGAGCAGAATGGCATCAAGTCCTTTTCCCAACCTGGAACTTCTATGGTTGAGTAAAGGAGAAACTTGAGTCCCTGGAACTGCCCAAGGGAGGCCTTGAGAGGCAGAACACAAGCAGACTTATTTCAAAACCCAGGTGTCAGAGTGCGGCACTGCCTGGGGGTGATCTGGAGCCACAGGGGCACCCCGGGATTGCCAGCTTCTGCGGGAGCTACAGAAAGGGACGTGGGCGTGGACAGGGCTGTTTCATTAGGGACACTGAGCGGTCGGGCTCCTGTAAGCCGAAGATGGGGAGAAGTGGAAGCGGGACCATGTAGGAAAATAGGGTGGGGCTCCCAGAAATCTATAGTAGGGGCGGAGCACTTGAAAGGGGGTGTGGCCTTACTGGTACACAGAGAGTTAACTGAGAAACATATCCAATTAAGAACACCAGGTGGAACAGTCTCTTTTTTTTTATAGAAAGGATCTTTCAACTAACATCTTTTTTTAACTTTAAATTCAGTTAATTAACATATAGTATATTACTAGTTTCGGAGTTACCTCGGTCTTATGTCACACCCAGTGCTCACGCCATCACCCCATTACTCCAGCCCCCCCTCCCCCTCCCCTCCAGCAACACTCAGTTTGTTTCCTATGATTAAGAGTTTCTTATGGTTTGTTTCCCTTTCTGGCTTCATCTTATTTTATTTTCCCCTCTCTTCCCTTATGCTCTTCTATTTCGTTTCTTAAATTCCTTGTATCAGTGAGATCATATGATAATTGTCTTTATCTGATTGACTTATTTCACTTAGCATGATACCTTCTAGTTCCATACACGTCGTTGCCAATGGCCAGATTTCTTTTTTTTATGGATGAATAATTTCCATTGTGTGTGTGTGTGTGTGTGTGTGTGTGTGTGTGTGTGTGTGTGTGTATCCATTCATCTATCAATGGACATCTGGGCTCTTTCCATAGTTTGGCTATTGTGGACATAGTTTCTATAAACATTCGGGTGCACGCGCCCCTTTGGATCACTACATTTGTATCTTTAGGGTAAATACCTAACAGTGTGATTGCTGGGTTGTAGGGTAGCTCTATTTTCAACTTTTTGAGGAACCTCCATACTGTTTTCCAGAGTGGTTGCACCAGCTTGCATTCCCACCAACAATGTAAGAGGGTAGAATAGTCTCCTTTTCTGGAATAAACAGCAAGATCCTCCAGGGGCCAGTCTTAAGGACTCTTGATAATCTAGGATCACTTGAGGGTTTATGCAGAAAGAGAAATATAGCTACTCCTTCTGACTGGTCTGTTGCCTGGACTCCAACAGATTTTTCTATACAGAGAAGTTTTGCGCCTTGTAGATTCTTGATGAAGGAACACCCCTTACCTACAGTTCTTAGCAGGTTGAATTTGGAGAGGAACACGTAAGGCCAATGAGAAATGCAGGAGGCTGGTATAGATCTGCATAAACAGGGTTCAGCAGACTTAACACCGCATAGGAAGGGCACCATAAAGAGCTTTTTATGTTATGTCAAGAGCAAGATGACAATGGAGAAAAGCATATGAGTGATCGTGACATAGTGGGTGAATGATAGAGACAGACCAGAGCTCCTCTGCTCTCACTTTGTACCTATGTTTTCTGTCAAGGAGAAATTTTCATGCTGACAGGTCTAGCCCAGCGCATCACCGGGCATATGCATCACCTCAGGATTTTGTTAAGATGGAGATTCTTTTTTTAAAAAAATAAGAATGCTTCATGAATTTGTGTGTCATCCTTGCAGTGGGCTATTCTGATCTCCATGTCGTTCCCAGTTTGGGTTTATGCGCTGCCAAAGTGAGCACTTAAAATGGAGATTCTGGGGCGCCTGAGTGGCTCGGTCAGTTAAGTGTCTACTTTCAGCTCAGGTCATAGTCTCAGGTCCTGGGATCGAGACCCACGTCGAGATCCCTGCTCAGTGGGGAGCCTGCCTCTCCCTCTGCCTCTCCCCCACTTTGCATGCTCTCTCTCAAATAAATAAAAAACACGCTTGGGGATACTTTTGTTTTCATTAATGTGGAGAGTTGGAGAGGGGCTAGAAGCTTCTAGAAGAGAGGCAGATGTGCTCCTGGATTTCAAAACAGGAAAGAAGCACCAGTGGAAGGGACAGATGAGTCAGCCTGGTGTTGATTCCAGGAGACAATTTGCAATGGATTCTTTTCCCCGTGGGCTTTCTGCTCACTGGACCCAGTATAAGTTCCCTGAGAACAAATCCCGTCAGACGAGTTTCATTATCTCTGATAGGTTTACTGATGGGTCAGGGCAGCTGGGGTAGATGGAGGGTGAGTGAAATCTGGCACAACACGTGCTGAGGACTTTCAAGATATTATTTGTGCAAAGTGGCGTGGTAGGCCAGCTCGGGGGATTAGGAACTGGTTGACCCAGTCTACCCAGAGGGCCCTGACGAAAGGAGAGTGGATACAGAGTCTCATAAACTGTCGCACAAACAGTTTCCACCAAACTGATGGAAAAAGATGAAAAGATGCTGTCTCAGTGTCCCAGGGCTCCCGTAACATAGTACATAACCAACTGGGGGAGAGGGGGCTGAAAAACAACAGGAATTTGTTGTGTCACAGTTCTGGAGCCTCGGAGTCCACAATGGAGAATCAAGGTGTTGACAAGGCCATGTGTCCCATGAAACCCCTAGGGGCGAAGCCTTCTTGGCCTCTCCCTAGCTTCTGGAGCGGCTGTCAGTTCCTTGGCTCACATTGGTGTCACTTCAGTCTCTTTCTCTGTTACCGCACAGCATTCTCCCTCTGTCTGTGTCTGAACTTACTTCCTCTTACAAGGATACAGGTCCTATTTTGTGTGGAGATTCCTTAAAAAATTAAAAATAGAGTTACTCTGTGACCCTGCAATGGCACTACTGGGTGTTTACCCCATAGATACAGAGGTAGTGAAAAGAAAGGCCATATGTACCCCAATGTTCATAGCAGCAATGGCCACAATTGCCAAACTGTGGAAAGAGCCAAGGTGCCCTTCAACAGATGAACGGGTAAAGAAGATACGGTCCATATATACAATGGAATACTACGCCTCCATCAGAAAGGATGAATACCCAACTTCTGTAGCAACATGGATGGGAGTGGAGGAGATTATGCTGAGTAAAATAAGCCAAGCAGAGAAAGTCAAGTATCATATGGTTTCACTTACTTGTGGAGCATAAGGAATAACATGGAGGACAGTAGGAGAAGGAAAGGAAATGTGACCTGGGGTAAATCAGAGAGGGAGATGAAGCATGAGAGATTGTGGACTCTGAGAAACAAACAGGGTTTGGAAAGGAGGGGGGTGGGAGGATGGGGGAGCCTGGTGGTGGGTATTAAGGAGGGCACATTTTGCATGGAGCACTGGGTGTGGGGCATAAACAATGCTTGGAACACTGAAAAAATAAATTCCAAATAAAAGGATACCAGTCTTATTTCATTAGGACCCATCCTAATAACCTCATCTTAAGTGCATCTGCAAAGAGCCTATTTCCAAGTAAGGACACATTTACAGGTACTAGGGGATGAGGACATCCCTTTGTGTTTGAGAGATATGGTTCAACCTGCAACAGTTGTCAACACTGAGATGGCAGCAATATTAGAATACTCTGACAAAAAGCTGCCGTGATAAAAATGCTTCAGCAAGCAGTTATAAACACACTTGAAACAGATGAAAGAGGACATATAAAATTGAAATGAATGAGAATTCGAGAATATAAAGGAGCACAAAATGGATATTTTATTTTATTTTACTTTTTTAAAAAGATTTTATTTATTTATTTGATGGAGAGAGACACAGAGAGAGTGGGAATACAAGCAGGGGGAGCGAGAGAGGGAGAAGCAGGCTGCCCACTGAGCAGGGAGCCCGATGCGGGGCTCGATCCCAGGACCCTGGGATCATGACCCAAGCAAAAGGCAGATGCCCAACAACTGAACCACCCAGGCGCCCCCAAAATGGGTATATTATATTATTTTATTTTTTAAAAGATTATTTATTTACTTATTTGACAGAGAGAAAGACAGCGAGAGAGGGAACACAAGCAGGGGGAGCAAGAGAGGGAGAAGCAGGCTTCCCGCCGAGCAGGGAGCCCAATGTGGGGCTCGATCCTGGGTCTCTGAGATCATGTCCTGAGTCGAAGGCAGTCGCTTAACCGACTGAGCCACCCAGGCGCCCCCAAATGGGTATTTTAAAACTGAAAAATACAATCATGGAGATATAAAACTTAGAGAATGAGCTCAACAGCAGAACAGAGGTGACAGAGGAAGGAATCAATAAAGTGGAAGAGAACATAACAAAAATGACCCAATCTGAGCAACGGAGGCAGAACATCAACTTTAAAGATTTATTTATTTATTCCAGAGAAAGGGAGAGATAGTGAGTGCAAGGGAGGGGAAGAAGGAGATGGAGAAAGAGAGAGAGACTCCCAAGCAGACTCCCCACCTGACCTCAGAGCCTGATGTGGGGCTTGATCTCACCACCCTGAGATCGTGACCCTGGCTGAAACCAAGAGTTGGATGCTCAACCGACCAAGCCGCCCAGGTACTCCAGGAGAAAGTAAATTTTTTAAAAAGATTTTATTTATTTATATGGTAAAAACACAACTAGAGAGGGAACACAAGCAGGGGGAGTGAGAGAGGGAGAAGCAGGCTTCCCGCCAAGCAGAGAGCCCGATGCCCCCCTGAGAAAGTAGATTTTAAAAAATGAACAGAGCCTCAAGGACCTGAGGGACTATAACACAAGATCTCGCATTTGTGTTGTAGGAGTCTCAGAAGGAGATGAGAAAGAGGGTTAAAAATAGTCAAGGGGGGGGCGCCTGGGTGGCTCAGTTGGTTAAGCGACTGCCTTCAGCTCAGGTCATGATCCCGGAGTCCTGGGATCGAGTCCCACATTGGGCTCCCTGCTCGGCGGGAAGCCTGCTTCTCCCTCTCTCACTCCCCTTGCTTGTGTTCCCTCTCTAGCTGTGTTTCTCTCTGTTAAATAAATAAAATCTTTAAAAAAAATAGTCAAAGAGGGGCGCCTGAGTGGCTCAGTTGGTTAAGCGACTGCCTTCGGCTCAGGTCATGATCCTGGAGTTCCGGGATCGAGTCCCACATTGGGCTCCCAGCTCCATGGGGAGTCTGCTTCTTCCTCTGACTTTCTCCCCTCTCATGCTGTCTCTTTCTCACTCACATTCTCTCTCTCTCAATAAATAAATAAAATATTAAAAAAAAATAGTCGCAGGAGGCCTGCTTCTCCCTCTCTTACTCCCCCTGCTTGTGTTCCCTCTCTGGCTGTGTTTCTCTCTGTCAAATAAATAAAATCTTTAAAAAAAATAGTCAAAGAGGGGCACCTGGCTGGCTCAGTCAGTAGAGCATGTGACTCTTGATCTCGGGGTTGTGAGTTTGAGCCCCATATTGGGCAGAGAGCTTACTTTAAAAGTAGTATTCAAAGAAATAATGACCAAAAATTTCCCAAATATGGCTAGAAACATAAAGCCACAGATTCATGAAGACGAGCAAATCTCAAACAGGAGATAGTCAAAGAAATCCATACCAAAACACATCATAATTAAGCTTCTGAAAACTAAAGACAAAGAAAAAAAGTCTTGAAGGCAGCCAGAAAAAAATGATAACTTGTGGAAACAGCAGTTTGAATGATGGCAGATTTCATATCAGAAGTCATGGAAGCCAGAAGGAATTGATGCAATATTTTTTTAAAATGGCAAAAAAAAGGTATTGTCATCCTAGAATCTTATACCTAGTGAGAACATCCTTCAGGAATGGAAGGAAAATCAAGACATCCTCAGGTTAGGAAAAACTAAGAGAATTTGTCACCAGCAGGCCAATCTGAAATTTTAGTTAAGCATTTTAGAGCTAATGGAATTGCTCTAAACAGGATATGATAAAAGAAGAAATCCTGGAACAGTAAGAAAGAAGGAAGGGGAACACAATAAACAAAAATATGGGCAACTGAAATAGTCTTTCTTTCTCCTCTTAAATTTTCTATGTTTGACCGTTGAAGCCATAATTATAACACTATCTGATGTGGTTCTAAATGTGTATAGATGAAGTATTTAGGACATTATATTATAAATAGGGGAAGGAAAAGATTAGAAAGAGAGGTATGATTCCTATTCTTCACTCAAGCTGGTAAATTGATAATACCAGTAGATTGTCATGAGTCCTCTGTATGTATAATGTAATACCTAGAGAAGAAAACCTTTGAAAGAGATATACTCAAAAACGCCATAGATAAATCAAAATATATTTCTAGAAAGCATCTAAGTAGCCCACAGGAAGGCAGTGAAAAGAAAGCAAGAAATGAGAACCAGAGAGAACAAATAGAAAACAAAAAAATTAAATGGCAAGCTCACATTCTAATGTAGCAATAATTACATTAAGTGTGACACTCTATACACAACAATTAAGAGACAGAGATTGGCAGAGTGGATTAAAAAATAGCCAACTAGGGGTCCCTGGCTGCTCAGTTGGAGGAGGGTGTGACTCGATCTCGGGGTTATGGGTTTGAGGCCCATGTTGGGTGTAGGGAATACTAAAACAAAACAAAACAGAACCAAAAAAAAAAAAAGCATAAGTCATTAAAAAAAAAACCAGGGCCAACTATACACTGTCTGCAAGGAAATCACTTCCAATATAATGATAAGCCAAGGTCAAAATAAAAGGATAGAACTATATTATGCAAACATTAACCAAAAGAAAACAGAAGTGGCTCTATTAATATCATATAAAATTGACTTCAGAGCAAAGAGAATGACCAGTGACAGAGAGGGATATGATGATTTATATGATGATAAAAATGTCAAAATTCACCAAAAAGACATACATCCTGTACATCCTGAATGCATATACGCCAAAAAAAAAAAAAAAGAATTACAAAATATGTGAAGCAAAAGCTAGAGTTAGATAAGCCCACAACTGTAGCTAGACACGTCAGTAAGCCTTTCCCAACAGCTAATAAATCAACTAGACAGAAAATAAGCAGGGATGTACAACTCAACAACGTCAACCAAAAAGACCTAATAGGCATTTCTAGGCACTCCAGCCAACAACAGCAGCATATGCCCTCTTTTCAAGTGCCCATAAAACATACACGAAGATAAAGCATATTCTGGACCATAAAACAAATCAGGAAAAATTTTAAATAATTGCGTTCCCTGATCACAATGGAATCGGAGTAGAAATCAATAAACAAAAAGATGACAGGACAAACTCCAAACACTTGGAAACTCAGGACATACTTCTAAATAATCCATGGGTCAAAGAGGACTTCTCAAAGGAAATAAAAAAATACATTAATATGAACGAGAATGAAAATGCAACCTATCAAAATTCATGGCATACTGCTAAAGCGATGTTGGGAGGAAAATTCATGGCTTCCACCTCAAGAACCTGCAAAAGCAAGAGCAAAATCAACAGAAAAACAATAATTGCTCAAAGCAGAAATCAATGACAATAGGGAAAAACAATGAAACCAAGAACTGGTTCTTTGAAAAGATCAGTAGCGAAACCTCTACTATCACTGATAAAGAAAAAAGAGAGAGAAGGGGTGCCTGGCTGGCTCTTGATCTCGCAGTCATGAGTTCGAGCCCCACGTTGGGTGTAGAGATGATATAAGTAAATAAATAAACTTAAAAAGAGAGAGAGAGAGAGCGAGAGAGAGAAGACACAGATTATCGACAGCCAGACTCACACAGGGGAATACAATGAAAACCTCCTCACATGTAAATTTGACAACTGAGATGGAGTGGACCAATTCCTTGAAGAACATGAACTACCACAACTCACCAGACATGAAGTAGATTATTTGTATAACCTTATAACTTCAAGAAATTGAATTTATAATGTAAAAACTCTCAAAAAAGAAACCTCCAAGCCCAGATTGCTGTACTGGAGAATTACATGAAACGTGAAATGGGAGCTATACCAATTCTACCAGTCACTTCCAGAAAATAGAAGAGGAGAAAATACAGTTGACCCTTAAACAACACTGGAGTTAGGAGTGCTGACTGCCGCCACCCCTGTATAGTCAAAAATCCATGTATAACTTTGAACTTCCCCAAAACTTAACGGATAATAACCTACCATTGACCAGAAGCCTTATGATAACATCAACCGTTGATTAACACTTATTTTGTATGTTTATGTATCACATACTATATTCTTACAATAAATTTAGCTAGAGGAAGGAAAATGTTATTAAGAAGATCTTAAGGAAGAGAAAATACATTTATAGTATTGCACTGTAAAAAATCCACAGATAAAACTTCAAATCCATGTTTTTCAAGGATCAACTGTACTTCTCAATTTGCTTTATGAACTAGCATTAACCTGATATCAAACCAGATAGAAAACACACAACAAAGAAAACTATATATTCACCAATAACCCTCATGAACGCAGATGCAAAAACCCTTAACAAGATATTAGCAAATAGGGGGCACCTGGCTGGCTCAGTCGGAAGAGCAAGTGACTGTTGATCTTGGGGTTGTGAGTTTGAGCCCATGTTGGGTATAGAGATTATGTAACAGAAAGGTATTAGCAAATAGATTTCAGCAATATATAAAAGGAATCATCTACCATGTCCAAGTGGGGTTCATTTTGGAGATACAAGGATACATCAATATTCAAAATCAGTCAACGTAATGTGCCATATTAACAGGCTACAGAAGAAAATTTAGACGATCATATCCATTGATGTAGAAAAAGCTTTTTGGTAAAATGCCACACCTGTTCAGAATAAAAACTCTCAGTTCCCTAGAATAGAGAAGAGCTTCTTCAACTCAGCAGAGAGTATGTACAAATAACCCCTCGGAACTTAATAAGTATGTAATCTGTCACGGGAAAGGAGATTTGGCAGATATCATTAATTAAGGATCCCGATATGGGAAGATTATCCTGGATCATCCAAGGGTGTCAATATCACGGGGTCCTTACAAGAGGGAGACAAGAGGGTCAGAGTCAGAGAAAGAGGTATGAGGATAGAAGCAGAACTTGGGGTGATGTGCTCTACAGATAGAGAAAGGGGTCACAAGCCAAGGATTGCACGTGGCCTCTGGAAGGTGGAAAAGGCAAGGGACCAGATTCCCCCCTAGAGCCTTGGGAAGGAACACCATCCTGCTGGCCCTCTGAGTGGAGGACTTCTGACCTCCAGAGCTGTAAGATAATAAATCTTCTGGTAGTGTTTTAAGCCACGAAGTTGTTTTAAACCACCCTGTTTGTGGTCATTTTTTAGAGTAGCAATAGGAAACATACCGAGGTGATGCCAATTGCTAGCACTAAGTTCAGAAAGGCTCTCTGGCAGGAGTGCCTGGCGGGCTCGGTCGGTAGAGCGTGCAAGTCTCCATCTCAGGGTCGTGTGTCTATGCCCCATGTTGGGTGCAGAGATTACTTAGATAAAGAAATTAGATTGGGGCGCCTGGCGGGCTCAATCGGTTAAGTGTCTGCCTTCGGCTCAGGTCATGATCCCAGAATCCCGGGAGGGAGACCAACGTCGGGCTCCCCGCACAGCAAGGAGTCTGCTTCTCCCTCTACCTTTCCTCTCACCCCTCAATCCCTGGCTCCTGCTCTTGCTCTCTCTCTCAAGTGAATAAATACAATCTTAAAAAAAAGAAATGAGATTAAAAAGATGCTCTGGTAAAGCCCTGGGCTCCTGCAGGGCCTGTTGGTCTCTGGAAGATGGGAGTGAGGCAGGTTTGAATTCATAACCTATATTCTATATTGTTCTCCTGGCTCTGAGCATGTTAATGTGTCAACGTAAATTATACTATTATATAGATGTATGTTACCCACGGGCAAGTTGAGCCAGTGCATCATGCAAGAACTTGTTTGCCTTGGGACACCTGGGTGGCTCAGTTGGTTAAGCGACTGCCTTCAGCTCAGGTCATGATCCTGGAGACCCGGGATCGAGTCCCACATCGGGCTCCTTGCTCAGCGGGAAGCCTGCTTCTCCCTCTCTCACTCCCCCTGCTTGTGTTCCCTCTCTGGCTGTGTTTCTCTCTGTCAAATAAATAAAATCTTTAAAAAAAAAAAGAACTTGTTTGCCTAGCAGTCAGGTAGTAATAGTGCTCTGCAATTAAATAATATGTTGGAGTTTCTGACAGGTTTTTATGTATGACACAAGTGTCAAAATAAATTGAAAATATGAGGGCAGGGGGGCGCCTGGGTGGCTCAGTTGATTAAGCGTCTGACTCTTGATTTCAGCTCGGGTCATGATCTCAGGGTCCTGAGATCAAACCCTGCATGGGGCTCAATGTTAAGATTCTCTTAAGAGATTAAGCTTCTTGGGGCGCCTGGGTGGCTCAGTCATTAAGAGACTGCCTTCGGCTCAGGTCATGATCCCGGAGTTCCAGGATTCATCCCCGCATCGGGCTCCCCGCTCAGCGGGAAGCCTGCTTCTCCCTCTCTCACTCCCCCTGCTTGTGTTCCCTCTCTCGCTGTGTTTCTCTCTGTCAAATAAATAAATAAAATCTTAAACAAACAAACAAAAACTTGCCTCTCATATCCAGCAATTCCTGTGGATTACCTGTAACATGTTCTCTGAGCTTGATCACTTCTTATACCTCTACTGCTAGAGCCTGGTCTGAGCCACCGGCAGTTTCTCCCCAGTCATTACATCTGTATCCAATTAGCTCTTCCTTCTTCCATTCTGCCTTCCTCCAATTTCTTTTCTTTTTTTTTTAAAGATTGTTTATTGGGGTGCCTGGGTGGCTCAGTTGGTTGGGCGACTGCTTTCGGCTCGGGTCATGATCCCGGAGACCTGGGATCGAGCCCCGCATCGGACTCCCTGCTCGGCGGGAGGCCTGCTTCTCCCTCTCTCACTCCCTCTGCTTGTGTTCCCTCTCTGGCTGTGTTTCTCTCTGTCAAATAAATAAATAAAAAATCTTTAAAAAAATAAAATAAATATTGTTTATTTATTTTTTGTTTGACATTTTTTGTTTGACAGTGCCTCCCTCCCTCTCTGCCCCCTGGTTTATTTTCAACACAGCAGCCACCATGACCCTCTTAAAATGTATTCAGATCATGTCACTCCTCTTCTTATAACTCTCCATCTTGTTCTGAGAATAAGCTAAAGTCATGGCCCACAAATACCTCCTTGCTCCTCAGGTCCCTGCACTTACTGTTCCCTCTGCTAGAGTGCTCTTCCCCCAGTTATCTGCCTGGCTCTTCTCTTACATCCTTCAGATTTTTACTTAAATGTTTCCTTCTCAATGAGTCTTTTGCTGGACACCATTTTGAAAATTACAACTCCCCCTCCAACACCTTACCCCCCCCTTTCCTGCTGAATTTCTTCCATGGTTCTATTTGCCATCTCATATAATCCATTGTTCTATCTATCTATCTATCTATCTATCTATCTATCTATCTATCATCTATCTATCAAATTATATATAAAGTATAATTATATAGATATATAATTATATATAAAGTATAGCATGTTAATTACCTGCCTTACCCCTCCAATATAAATTCTCAAGGGCTGAGATTTTTCTCTGTTTTGTTCATTGGTGAATTCCCAGCGCTATCCACAGTACCTGTCACATAGTAAATGCCAATAAACATTTGCTGGATGGATAAAGAAATGAATTTTCCATGTTTCCCACACCCCAGCTCACTCCAACTATTCCCTCAACCAACTTCAGCATCACAAACTTCCACCCCTTCCATTGAGACTTGAATTCACTTTGCATCTTAAAAATGTCCCAAGGCAGGGTGCCTGGGTGGCTCAGAGGGTTAAGCCTCTGCCTCAGCTCAGGTCATGATCTCAGGGTCCTGGGATCCAGCCCCATATTGGGCTCTCTGCTCAGCAGGGAGCCTGCTTACCCCTCTTTCTCCATCTGCCTCTCTGCCTGTTTGTGATCTCTCTCTGTCAAATAAATACATACAATCTTTAAAAACAATGTCCCCAGGCACGGGCGCCTGGGTGGCTCAGTGGGTCAAGACATCTGCTCCCACTGGGGTCATTATCCCGGGGTGCTGGGATGGAGCCCCTCCTCGGGATGTCTGCTCAGCAGTGCGCCTGCTTCCTCTCCCTCTGCCCCTCCACTGCCCCTGCATGCTCTTGCTCTCAAATAAATAAAATCTTTTTTTGTGTGTTTGACAGAGAGAAACACAGCCAGAGAGGGAACACAAGCAGGGGGACTACTGAGAGAGGGAGAAGCAGGCTTCCCGCCGAGCAGAGAGCCCGATGTGGGATTCCATCCCGGGACTCCGGGATCATGACCTGAGCCGAAGGCAGTCGCTTAACCAACTGAGCCACCCAGGCGCCCCTCAAATAAATAAAATCTTTAAAAAAAAAGCCCCAAGCCTTGTGACTGACCACGCTCACTGGGCAAAAAAGTTCCTGCCAGGAGGGGGGGTTCCAGCCAAACATGAGGTCTAGAGGTCAGGGAAGGCTTCCCGGAGGAGGGACGACTGAGTGGAGACTGAGGGGTCATTGGAGTCAGAGTGGAGAAGTGCTACTCGAGCAGACCGTCAGTGCCAGAGTTTGAACTGCCCCCGAAGTAAAAGCTCAGAGAGGGCCAGTTGGAAAGTGAGGGAAGAGCAGGGAAGAGTGGGACCGCCCCTGGAGGCCACCCAGGGGCTGCTGGTGGGAGCCGCCCCCGCAGGGATCCTGGGTGACCTGGGTTCAGGGGGACCCTGGAGCTGTTGGAGGAAAGCATGCAGGCCATGGAGGTGGAGTGAAGTAGGCTGGGGCTTAGAGCTTGGAACAAAGGGGAATAAACCCAGGAAATATGAAAACACCTAAAAAAATATCTCCCAAAAGATTAGCCCCACCCCCACTGAGGGAGTTTCATGGATCCTAGCCAGAAAGTTTTCCTTGCTTTGGGGCCAGAGGGAGCTGGATAGGAACGCTGGCTCTGCCACTCAGCTGCCTGTCAGACCCAAAGTAAGTTACTTCACTTCCCTGAGCCCTGCGCTTCCCCTGCGGAGAGCAGAACGTTATCTGCAATGATAGTAGGCCGTCTTTCTTATGCCAAAAGCAATGTATGGTGCAAAGGGGAGGTTGTACCCTACACACAGCTCTGCAGATTGCAATCATGGCAGAAATCAGTGCTGTGCCTCTGTCCTTCCCTACCAGTCCTCTCATCTCTAGCGTGGATTTCCAAAGCAGGGCTGCTGGCCCCAGTGTAATGGGCTTTAAAACAGTAAATAAACGGTGCTAGATTATTATCTGGAGGAGGCTGTGACAATTAATACTCCTGCCAACTATGTGTGAGAATGCCCGTTTCCCTACACCCTTGCTAGCACCAGATGTTATGAATCTTTTTCATTTTTGCCCATCTGATGAGAGGAAATGGTGTTGATTTCCATTTCCTTTATCACTGGTGAAGCTGAACATCTTTTCATATGTCTCTTATTCATTTACAGGTCCTCAGGTGTGATTGCCTTTCCTTTGTCAGTTGTCTTTTGAGTCACTTGTATTTTTCTTCCTTTTTTCTTAAGGATTTTATTTTTAAGTAACCTCTACCCCCACCATAGAGGTCACCCCGAGGTCAAGAGTCACAGGTTTCAGCGACCAAGCCAGCCTGGTGCCCCTCATTTGTACTTTTCTTATCAATTTATACATTGGGGGTATGGAGAGCAACTGCCAATACATACGAGGCTCTTTTCTGGAGTGATGAAAATGTTCCAACATTAGATTACAGCAATAGTTTCAACAGCTCTGTAAATACACTAAAAAGCTTTGAATTTACACTTTAATCAGTGAACTTTATGGTACATAAATTGTATCTCAGCAAAGCTGTTTAAAAATGAAATATTTGGAAAGGGAATTTTTTAAAGATTTTATTTATTTCTTTGACAGAGAGAGAGAGAGATCACTAATAGGCAGAGAGGCAGGCAAAGAAAGGGAGGGGAAGCAGGCTCCCCACTGAATAGAGAGCCCAACGTGGGGCTTGATCCCAGGACCCTGAGATCATGACCTGAGCTGAAGGCAGAGGCTTAACCCTCTGAGCCACCAAGGCACCCCTGCTGAGCACAGAGCCCCATGCTGGGCTCCAGTCCAGGACTCTGAGATCATGACCTGAGCCAAAGTCAGGTGCTTAACTGACTGAGCCACCCAGGTACCTCCAAAGCGAATTTTAATGGCTCCATAAAATTTCCTTTATGGAATGATCGTATTTTATTTGATACCTCCAATTGCTTCTAATTATTTCCAGTATTTCATTCATAAAGAAATCGTGATGAATACCTTTGTGCATAAAGCTCTGCTTTTTCTTAGGATACATTCTTTAAATGTGAATTCTTGGAGAGAAAGATTTTTTTTAAGGGGGAAGTAATGATTTCTAATAAAAATATGAAAATAGTTGAAAGTGATTCCATCTCCATTTACATATTTTAGAGTTTTCTTCTTAAGATCAGAATGCCATGTTTAGTAGTACCTCAAAACTATTGGGGGCACTTGGCTGGCTCAGTCGGTAGAGCACGCGACTCTTTTTTTTTTTTTAAAGATTTTATTTATTTGACAGAGAGAGAGAGAGAGAGAGAGAGAGAGAGAGATATTACAAGTAGGCAGAGAGGCAGGCAGAGAGAGAGGAGGAAGCAGGCTCCCCGCCAAGCAGAGAGCCCAGGCCTAGATCTCAGGACCCTGAGATCATGACCTGAGCCAAAGGCAGAGGCTTAACCCACTGAGCCACCCAGGCACCCAGCATGTGACTCTTGATCTTGGGGCTATAAATTCGAGGCCCATGTTAGGTGTAGAGATTACTTAAAACTAAAATCCTAAAAAACAAAACAGAAAAACCCACAAAACTATTACTGGCCTCAGTCCTCCTACTATGGTGACATCAAGTTCCATTATAACTGATCATAGAGTTATAATCATAGAGTTATAATCTTCAGCTTTGGTCACTCAAAGATATAAAGCAAACTCCTCTCTTTATCACCAGTTGTTTAATTGTTCCAGACTGATTGCTAGAAAAACAATATGAGAAGCTAAATTGCTTTCCCTGGCTCAAATCCATGGGGAATAGAGGCTAATTTTAGTGCAATTTTTGGCAAAAGCAGGAAGTAGTGCTCAGTGGTTTCATCTGCTACTGTTTTATACCACCTTCCCATCTTGCTGACATAGTCTAGAGAAATGCAGCAATAATAAGAGTTATAAGAATAATGATAGATGGGCGCCTGGGTGGCTCAGGTGGTTAAGCCACTGCCTTCGGTTCAGGTCATCATCCCGGAGTCCCTGGATCGAGTCCTGCATCATCAGGCTCCCAGCTCCTCGGGGAGTCTGCTTCTTTCTTTGACCTTCTCCCCTCTCATGCTCTCTGTTACTCACACTCTCTCTCTCAAATAAATAAAATCTTAAAAAAAAGAATAATGATAGATACTATTGACTAGTAACTATAAGGTCCTTCTCTGGATAGAAAAGATCCTATCTTCTTGGTTAACTGCTAAATGCTAAGAAAGAAATTCACTTAGAAGGACCGTGGAGGGAAAAGCTTGTATTTCCTACCCATTCTCTAGACCCATCTTCAATTCAAGCCCTTCTTCCTTTATCAAAGGTTTAGATATGGCTGGGTGAACTGATTCATGGTGGTTGATTTAGTAATTTCTAGGACATTAGCAAGAGAAGAGGCTCCCTGGTGTAATGGAAAGTTTATTGGACCAAGAACAAGAATCCTGGAGTTTTGTCCTAACTCTGCCATTTATCTATTATACAACGTTTGGTAAGTTGTGCACCGTAAGTGGATGTCAGTTTCTTGTGTCTAGCTGATTTTTTTGTGTGTCTAGTTGATTTCCAAGGGTCCTTCCAACTCAGACATGCCATAGATTTAAAGAAATAATAGAAGTCTTCTATTAAGCAGTAGGTCAGGGAACAGATTTGGGAGTAGAGGTCAGAAGAGAGAAACTGAGTCACAGCATAAAACTATTATGATCTAGGATATTTTACGTTAGAATCTTAAGACCATCATTAAAATATATTTGAGATTGCACAACTCTGACTTTACTAAAAGGACTATAGGCACACGATGGTGGGTTTTGTAATATGCAGACCATACCTCAATAAAGCCTTCAAAATATAAATTTAATTGGCACTTCATCTCCAAATAATCATGGGTAGGGTGAATGAAATTGTGTGAATTGAGAATCTGCTCATTTACTTGCACGCAATGAGTGAGAGCAGAGCGGCATGTTAATAATCTTGGGAGTTTTGTTGGCTTTGAGAAGCTGCCGGGCTCTGGGGAGATTGATGGAACTAAAATGTCATTGTCACAAGGGAGGCAACTATTGATTTCACTGAAAAGCCCTGTAATTATGGAACACAATGCCTAGTTACATTAATTAGAAGGGATGAGAGAGTGGAGCTGGAGGCCTGCTGGCAGGAGAGAGGGAAAGTGTGGCTCAGTCTTCTCTGAGTGTGGCTGCAGCATTCAGGGAGGGGGAAAGGGCAAGGAAAAAGTAGGCTGAAGGCAGGGAGCACCTTGAAGGGCTCTGTGAGAAAGCTGTAGCAGTTACTACCTTGGGCTGCCTGTGTAGTCAGTAAGATCACATATGTAACAATACTTTAAAAATGGCAAAGCACTGTGTAGTTAAAAATATTTTTAACAGGCAATCCAGGCACGTGGTAAAAATTTAAATGAGAAGGGCACCTGGGTGGCTCAGTCCGTTAAGCATCAGATTCTTTTTTTTTTTTAAAGATTTTATTCATTTGACAGAGAGAAACACAGTCAGAGAGGGAACACAAAAGCAGCGGGAGTGAGAGGGAGCAGCAGGATTCCCGCAGAGTTCCCGCCCCAGCAGGGATCGATCCCGATCCCGGGACTCCAGGATCATGACCTGAGCTGCTGGCAGAGGCTTAACCACTGAGCCACCCAGGTGCCCCAAGCATCAGATTCTTGACTTTGGCTTGGATCTTGAACTCAGGGTTGTGGGATTGAGCCCCGCATTGGCTCCATGCTGGATCTGCTTGTCCCTCTCCCTCTCTTCCTCCCCTGCTTTCTCTCTCTCTCAAATAAATAAATAGATAGATAAATAGATAAACGAAATCTTTAAAACCTCAGATGATAGAGGGGTGCCTGGCTAGCTCAGTCGGAGCTCATGATTCTTGGTCTCGGGGTGGTGGGTTTGAGCCCCACATTGGGTGTAGAGATTACTTAAAATCCTAAAAAAAAATTCAGATGATATAAAGAAATGGTATAAAGGGATAGACAGTGAAAAATAAGTCTCCTTCCCATCTTTGTCACCCATTTGTCTTCCCCAGGGATAGCTAGTATCTCAATTTCTTGTGTATCCTTCTGGAGATATTCTATTATCCTATGCATATATAAATATACATATACTTATATGTACATATTCAAATACACATACATATATGTGCGTCACAGATGGTAGGATACTATGCACATTGCTTTTTGTCTGTATTTGTTTTCACTTAACAGTGTAGCTTGGAAATCACTTCATATATTGATCTGCCTTATTCTTTTTTAATATCTATATAGTATTTTCTTGTCCTGCAAATTGTTTAAACTCTCCCCATTGAAGGATATTTAGATTTGTTTCAGTGGCATCTGGCCTATCTTGTTAAATTAAAGTTCACCACTGAACAGCAAAAATAGTTCCCATTAGAGTGCTACTGAGGAAGGTCTTGGATTTTTTTTTAAATTGTTTGCTTAATGTAACAGTTTATATTTGTATCTTTTCAGGAAGAGTAATAATCTCAGTATGCCCAAGACTTTTTAAAAACTCTTTTTTATTGTTTTAATTTTCATTCCAGTATAGTTAATATATAGTGTTATGTTAGTTGCAGGTGTACAATGTAGTGATTCAGCAATTCCGTGTATCACCAGGTGCTCATCAGGACAAGTGCACTCCTTAATCCTCATCGTCTGTTTCCCCCATTCTCCCATCCCCCATAACCATCAGTGTGTTCTCTAGAATTAAGAGTCTGCTTCTTGGGGGTGACTGGCTGGCTTGGTCAGTAGAACATGAGACTCTTGATCTGAGGGCCATGAGTTCAAGCCGCATGTGTGGCATAGAGTTTACTTAAAAAAAAAAGGAAGTTCTGTTTCTTGGTTAGTCTCTATTTTTCCTTTGCTCATTTGTTTTGTTTCTTAGATTCCCCATATGAATGAAGTCATTCTCTGATTGACCTATTTCGCTTAGCATTTTACTTTCTACCTCCATCCATGTTGCTGCAAATGGCAAGGTTTTGTTCTTTTATGGCTGAGTAATATTCCATTATATATATTATATATAATAATGTATTATATATGTTATATTTTTATATTTATTTTATTCATATATATTAGATAATATATAAATTCATATAATAAATTATTATATATATTTAATCACATCTTGTTTATCTATTCATCTGTTGGTGGGCACTTGGGCTGCTTCCATAGTTCGGCTATTATAAATAATACTGCAATAAACATAGGGGTACATGTATCCCTTTGAATTAGTGTTTTTTTAATTTTTTGGGTGAACACCCAGTAGTGCAATTACTGGATTGTAGGGTAGTTCTATTTTTAACTTTTTGAGGCACCCCCATGCTGTTTTCCACAGTGGCTGTACCAGTTTGCATTCCCACCAAGAGTGCACAAGGGTTCCTTTTTCTCCACATCCTTACCAACACTTGTTTCTTGTGTTTTTGATTTTAGCCATTCTGACAGGTGTGAGGTGATATCTCATTGTACTTTTGATTTGCATTTCCCTGACGATGAGTGATGTTGAGCATCTTTTCATGTGTCTGTTGGCCATCTGTATGTCTTCTTTGGAGAAATGTCTGTTCTTGTCTTTTTCCTACTATTTAATTGGATTACTTGTTTTTTGGGTGTTGAGTTGTATCAGTTCTTTATATATTTTGGATATAAATCCTTTATCAGATATGTCATTTGCAAACATCACCTCCCATTCATAGGCTGTTTTACTTTTGTTGATTGTTTCCTTCACTGTGCAGAAGCTTTTTATTTTGCTCTAGTCCCAACAACTTATTTTTACTTTTCTTTCCCTTGCCTCAGGAGACATCTAGAAAAATATAGCGATAGCTGATGTAAGAAAAAATTACTGCCTGTGTTATCTTCTAGGATTTTTATGGTTTTAAGTTTCATGTTTATGTCCTTAATCCATTGTCTATGCTGTAGGAAAGTGGTCTGGTTTTACTCTTTTTCCTGTTGCTGTCCAGTTTTCCCAAAACCATGTGTTGAAAAGACTGTCTTTTTCCCATTGCCTATTCTTGCCTCCTTTGTTAAAGATTAATTGAACATAGAATTGTGGGTTTATTTCTGGGCTTTCTATTCTGTTCTATGGTCTATATGTCTATTTTGGGGCCACTGCAAAATTGTTTTGATTACTACAGCTTTGTAGTATAACTTGAAGTCTGGAATTGTAATACCTTCAGTTCTGTTTTTCTTTTTTGAGATTGTTTTGGCTATTCAGGGTCTTTTGTGCTTTCATACAAAGTTTAGGATTGTTTGTTTTAGTTCAGTGAAAAATGCTATTTGTATTTTGATAGAAATTGCATTGAATGTGTGGATTGCTTTGGCTAGTATAGATATTTTAACAGCATTTGTTCTTCCAATCCATGAACATGGACTGTCTTTCCATTTTTTTGTGTCCACTTCAATTTCTTTCATTTATGTTTTATAGTTTTATGAGGACAGGTCTTTCACCTCTTTGGAGTTTATTCCTAGGTATCTTATTATTTTTGGTACAATTGTAAATGGGATTGTTTTCATAATTTCTCTTTCTGCTGCTTCATTATTAGTGTACAGAAATGCAACAGATTTCCGTACTTTGATTTTGTATCCTGTGACTTTACTGAATTCATTGATCAGTTCTAGGAGTTTTTTGTAGAGCCTTTAGGGTTTTCTATATATAGTATTATGTCATCTGCAAATGGTGACAGTTTTACTTCTTCCTTATCAATTTGGATGCCTTTTATTTCTTTTTATTGTCTGATTGCTGTGTCTAGGAATTCTGTTACTATATTGAATAAAAGTGATAAGAATGGACATCCTTGTCTTGTTCCTGACCTTAGGGGAAAAGCTCTTTATTTTTCCCCATTGAGGATTATGTTAGCTGCAAGCTTTTAATATAGGGCCTTTATTATGTCAAGGTATGTTCCTTCCAGACTAATTCAAAATAAAAGAGAAAAACCCCAAATTAATAAAACTATGAAAGGGGGAGAGAACACGACTAACACCAAGGAAATGGAAACAATCATCAGAAATTATTATCAACAGCTATATGCCAGTAAGTTAAACAACCTAGAAGAAATGGATGCATTCCTGGAAACCTATAAACTTCCAAGACTGAAACAGGAAGAAATTGACAACCCGAATAGACCAATAACTAGTAACGAGATTGAAGCAGTGATCAAAGCCCTCCCAAAACTCAAGAGCCCAGGACCTGATGGAGTCCCTGGTGAATTCTACCAAACATTCAAAGAAGAAATAATATCTATTCTCCTGAAGATGTTTCAAAAAATAGGAACAGAAGGAAAACTTTCAGACTCTTTCTGTGAAGCCAGCATTACTTTAATCCCCAAACCAGACAAAGACCCCATCAGAAAGGAGAATTTCAGACCAATATCCCTGATGAATATGGATGCCAAGATTCTCAACAAGATCCTTGCTAACAGGATCCAACAATACATTAAAAAGACTATCCACCATAACCAGGTGGGATTTATCCCTGGGATGCAAGGTTGGTTCAACATTTGCAACCAATCAAGATGATAGAACAAATCAATAAGAAAAGAGAGAACCACATGGTCCTCTCAATAGATGGAGAAAAAGCATTTGACAAAATACAGCATCTGTTCCTGATTAAAACTCTTTAAAGTATAGGGATAGAGGGAACATTCCTCAAACTCATAAAATCTATCTACGAAAATCCTACAGCAAATATCATTCTCAATGGGGAAAAACTGACAGCCTTCCCATTGAGATCAGGAACAAGACAAGGATGCCCACTCTGGCCACTATTGTTTAACATAGTATTAGAAGTCCTAGCAACAGCAATCAGACAACAAAAAGAAATAAAAGTTGTTCCTTCTAAACCTACTTTGTTGAGGTCTTTTATCACAAACGGATGTTAAACTTTGTTGAATGCTTTTTCTGCATCTATTGAAATGACCATATGGTTTTTATTCTTTCTCTTACTGATGTGATCTATCCCATTGATTTGTGAATATCAAACCACCCTTGCATCCCTGAAATAAATCCCACTTGGTCATGGTGTATGACCTTTTAATGTATTGTTGGATTTGGTTTGCCAGTATTTTGTTGAGGATTTTTGCATGTATGTTCATCGGAGATATTGGCCTGCAGTTCTCTTTTTTGTGGTGTCCTTACCTGCTTTTGGTATCAGGGTCATGCTGACCTTGTGGAATGAATTTGGAAGTTTTCCTTCCTCTTCTATTTTTTTGGAATAGCTCAAGAATTTGTATTAACTCTTCTTTAAGTATTTGGTGGAATTTGTTTGTGAAGACATGTGGTCTTGGACTTTTGTTTGTCGGGAGTTTTTGATTACTGATTCAATTTCATTGCTGGTAATCAGTCCATTCAAATTTTCTGTTTCTTCCTGCTTCAGTTTTGGGAAGTTATATGCTTCTAGGAATTTATCCATTTCTTCTAGTTTGTCCAGTTTGTTGTCATATAATTTTTCATAATAGTATCTTACAATTGTTTGTATTTCTGTGATGTTGGTTATTTCTCCTCTTTCATTTGCTTTTTGAGTCCTCTCTCTTTTTGATGAGTCTGGCTGAGGCTTATCAATTTAGTAGATCTTTTCAAAGAATAAGCTCCTGGTTTCATTGATCTGTTCTATTGGTTTTCTTTGTTTCTGTGTCATTTATTTCTACTCTTTATCATTTCCTTCCTTCTGCTGGTTTGGGGTTTCATTTGTTGTTCTTTTTCTAGCTCCTTTAGTGGTAAGTTTAGGTTGTTTGAGATTTTTCTTATTTCTTGAGGTAGGCCAGTATTGCTGTAAACTTCCCTCTTAGAACTGCTTTTGCTGAATCCCAAAGATTTTGGCCATTGTATTTTCATTTTCATTTGTTTCCCTGCAATTTCTTATCTGATTTCTTGGTTGATCTATTCATCATTTAGTCACATGTTATATAACTTCCATGTATTTGTGCTCCTTCCAGATGTTTTCTTTCTTTTTTTAAAAAAAGATTTTATTTACTTATTTGACAGAGAGAGAGAGATCACAAGTAGGCAGAGAGGCAGGCAGAGAGAGGAGGAAGGAGGCTCCTCACTGAGCAGAGAGCCCGACGCGGGCCTCGATCCCAGCACCCTGGGATCATGACCTGAGCCGAAGGCAGAGGCTTTAACCCACTGAGCCACCCAGGCGCCCCTCCAGTTGTTTTCTTGTGATTGATTTCTAGTTTCATAGTGTTGTGGTCAGAAAAGATACATGGTATGACTTCGGTCTTTATGAATTTGTTGAGACTTAATTTGTGGCCTAATATGTGATCTGTTCTGGAGAATATTCTATGTACTTGAAGAGAATGTGTACTCTGCTGCTTTAGGATGGAATGTTCTGAATATAGCTGAAGTGCATCTGGTCCAGGGTATCATTCAAAACCACTGTTTCTTTGTTGATTTTCCATCTGGATGATGTTTGTTATTAACTGTTTTATGTAGTTGGGTGCTCCCATGTTGGCTGCATAAATATTTACAATTGCTATATCTTGTTGGGTTGTCCCATTTATTATTATATAATGTCTTTGTCTCGTTAGTCTTTTTTCCCCAAAGATTTAATTAATTTATTTGACAGAGAGACACAGCGAGAGAGGGAACACAAGCAGGGGGAGTGGGACAGGGAGAAGCAGGCTTCCTGCTAAGCAGGGAGCCCGATGCAGGGCTTGATCCTAGGACCCTGGGATCAAGACCCAGGCCGAAGACAGATGCCCAATGACTGAGGCACCCAGGTGCCCCTCTTGTTAGTCTTTGATTGATTGATGGATTTTAGAGAGGGAGAGATGAGGCACGAGTGGGGGTGAGGGGCAGAGGAAAGGGAAACAAATAATCTCAAGCTGGCTACTTGTCGAGTGGGAGTCTGACGAGGGGCTCCATCTCAAAACCCTAAGCTCATGACCTGAGCTGAAACCAAGAATTGGACGCTTAACTGACTGAGCCACCCAGGCACCCCTGAAGTCTTTGTTTTAAAATCTATTTTATCTGATGTAAGTGTTGTTACTCTGGCTTTCTATAAATCTGCATTTTATTTATTTATTTTAAAGATTTTATTTATTTAATTGACAGAGAGATGGGGGGGAGACAGTGAGAGAGGGAACACAAGCAGGCAGAATGATAGAGAGACAAGCAGACTCTGCACTGAGCAGGGAGCCTAATGCGGGGCTGATCCCAGGACCCTGGGATCACGACCCCAGCTGAAGGCAGACGCCCAGTGACTGAGCCACCCAGGTGCCCCTCAATCTGTATTTTAATGATGCAGTAAAGAGCTCCAGGGAAATCCAAGTACAAATCACTTCTAAAGAACGGACTTGATCGGGCCAAATAGAATGTATCAGGTTCAACAGAGGTTTCTATATAGTCGAGCTGTAGTTTGGAAGGGCAGCTCAAACCTTCAAAGAATACTTTCTTGAAGAGGAACCCAGAGCAGTAGTACAACGGAGTGGGAAGATTTCAGGGTCTGGAGCCTGAAGGCTTGAGTTCCAGCCCCAGTTCTCACTGACTAGCTGCGTGACCACCTTGGTAGGTCACAGCCCTGGAGGTTCAGTTTTGTCTCTTGTGTTAAATAGGGGCAGCGATATCAAACTCATCATGTTCTTGTGAGGACTGGATGAATTAACATCCTTCCGTAAAGTGCTTCCTAAATGTTAATTGTAAGTAGGGGTGCCTGGGTGGCTCAGTTGGCTAAGCGTCTGCCTTCCGCTCCTGGGATCGGGTCCCACATTGGGCTTCCTGCTCAGCAGGGAGCCTGCTTTTCCCTCTGCCTGCCACCCCCCCCTGCTTGTGCTCCCCTGCTCTCCCCCCGTCTCTCTAATAAATAAATACAATCTTAAAAAATATTACTTTACCCTAAGGGATGGAGACACAACACCAGAATAGCTAGAGCTCCTGGTAGCATAAATATGCAAATATGCACAAATTGCAATGTGAAAATAAAGAGATAGGCTGAGAAGGAAACAGACCCTTCCTGGCCAGATACATATGAATTCAGAACTTAACAAGGGGTCAGTCAGGTAACGCTTTTTTAAAAAGTTCCTGCCGGTCTATAATTTAAATGTCCATCTTTGTCACGAACTGTTGGAAGGCATACTGCTCTTCTTTATATACAAATAACTTTTTCCTTTATAGTTTGCATTACAACCCACTGAGCAGGGAGAGAAGCCCATGACTGTCAGTGAGAGTGAGAGAGAGGATTTGCATTTTCAGGGGGAAAATGATCTCTGGGTATGCCAGCAGAGAGAAACCCAGCAGATGTTTTTGAAAAGAATTTGACCATTTGACATTTCACTGGAACGAAACCTCGAAACAGCACTAGGCAGGAAAAGCCAACCAACACCATGTGAGACAAGGAAAGGAAGGAGACCAGAGTGTAAACTGATGTAAGATTTCTGGAGGATGACTTGGCAATATATATGTTGAACATAAAAATACACATACTCTATCCTTCTGCCTTGCCTTCCTGAAAAATTCAGTCCCCAAAGCATTAGGTGAAGGGGCGCCTGGGTGACTGAATTGGTTGAGTGTCCGACTTCTGATCTCAGCTCAGGTGTTGACCTCAGGGTCGTGGGTTCAAGCCCTGAGAGCCTACTTAAAAAAGAACAAAGGCCCTAGTTGCAGTAGAGTGAGGCAGCCATCCATGGTGGGGAGTGTGGGGGCTCCCCAGGGAGGTATCAGGTACTGAGCATGGTGAGGACGGCGTCCCTGTGGAGGGCGGCCTGGTAGGGCAGATCAGAATGCAAGCAGGAGGATGTGGAGATCCCCAGTGAAGGACAGCCTGGTGTGGGAAGCAGAGCCTGAGGGGGCTGACAAGGGCATCCCCTGATGGAGTGGCATGACAGGGAGTGTCACCCTATCGGGTCAAGGAGGGAATCTACGTAGGCCAGTGATGGGGATTGAGAGGCCCGAAACAGGGCAAGCCGACAGAACTTTGGGGAGGGAGGCAGTGGAAATGGGAGATGGCTTACTACATTATCTATTTGTGTATAACAATTTACCCCCAAACTCAGTGGCTCAGAACAAACATTTATGACATCAGGTTTTGTGTGTCAGGAATCTGGGCACAGCCTAGCTGGGTGCCTCTGGCTCAGAGTTGCTCACAGAGCTCTAATCTGAAGGCTCAGCTGGGGGAGCGTCTGCTTCTCAGCTTGGTCACATGGTTGTTGGCAGGCTTTAGTTCCTCCTGAGCTGTTGACTGAGGGCCTCAGTTCCTCTGTGGCTGTTGGCCAGGAGGCTCCCTCAGCTTCTTGCTCCATGGGACTCTCCACAGGGCAGCTAGCTTCCGAGAGAGAGAGAGAGAGAGAGAGAGAGAGAGAGAGAGAGAGAGTCCAAGTGAGCAAGCCAGCCCCCAGTAGAGAGAAGCCAGAATCTTCCTGTAAACTTGTGAGTGACATCCTATACATTTTTGCTAGATTCTATCATTAGAAGTGATTGACTAGATCCAGCTCACAACCAAGGACAAATGATAACACAAGTGAGAGAATACCGCTAAGCAGGGATCGTTGAGGGACATCTTTGAAAGACTATCCGAAGTGATTTACAGATTCGAGGCAATTCCCGTGAAAATCCCCGGGGCAGAGTTTATAGAAATAAACACAGTAATTCTAAAACTTGCAGAGAAGCACAAAAGACTGTGAATGGCCAAACCAATCTTGAAAAAGAAGAAAAAAGCTGGAGGCGACACACTTCCCGACTTTAAAGTATCTTACCGTGTGACAGCAGTTAAAACCGTATGCTGCTGGCACAGAAACAGACACACGGACCAACGGAACAGAATAAAGAACTTGGAAATAAAGCCATGCGTGTACAGTAAACAGCCAACTGGGGTGCCAAGAACACACAATGAGGAAAGGATAGTCCCTTCAACAAATGGTGTTGAGAAAACTAGATATCCACATACAAAAGAATGAAATTGGACCCTTATCTTGCAGGATACACAAAAATCAACTCAAAATGTATTAAAGATTTATTCATTTATTTATTTTTTAAAGATTTTATTTATTTGGGGCGCCTGGGTGGCTCAGTTGGTTAAGCGACTGCCTTTGGCTCAGGTCATGATCCTGGAGACCCGGGATCGAGTCCCACATCGGGCTCCCTACTCTGCGGGAAGCCTGCTTCTCCCTCTCTCACTCCCCTTGCTTGTGTTCCCTCTCTGGCTATGCTTCTCTCTGTCAAATAAATAAAATCTTTAAAAAAAAAAGATTTTATTTATTTGACAGAGAGAAATACAGCTAGAGAGGGAACACAAGCAGGAGGAGTGAGAGAGGGAGAAGCAGGCTTCCCGCTGAGCAGGGAGGCCGACGTAGGGCTCGATCCTGGGACTTCCGGGATCATGACCTGGGCATGAGGCAGACGCTTAATGACTAAGCCACCCAGGCGCCCCTGTATTAAAGATTTAAAGGCAAGATGAGAGACAGTAGAACTCATAAAAGAAAATGGGGGAAAAGCTTCATGACCTTGATCTTGGCAATTGGGGCCTATGACACCTGTGGTGTTACACAGGCAACGAAAGCAAAAGTAGACAAGACTACATCAAACTAAAAAGCTTTTGCACAGCAAAGGAAACAACTGAGTGAAAAGGCAGCCTATGGAATGGGAGAAAATATTTGCCAAACATGTATCTGGTAAGGGGTTAATATCCAAAATATATAAGAAACTCTCATCACCATTTAAATAGTAAAAAACCAAAAAGCTTGATTTTAAAAATAGGCAAAAGAATTAAATAGACGTTTCTTTAATGAAGACACAAAAATGGCCAATGAGTATAAGAAAACGTGACCAACATCACTAATGGTAAGGGAAATGCAAATCAAAATCGCCTCATATCTGTTAAGATGGCTGTTATCAAAAAAGGCAGCAGATAAGCTTTGGTGACGATGAGGAGAAATTAGAGCTGTTGATAGGATGTAAAATGGTGTGGCTACTGCAGTATAACGTTTCCTCAAAAAAGTTAAAAATAGAACTATCCTATGATCCAGCAATCCCACTTTTGGGCATATAGCCAAAAGAATTGAAATCAGGATCTCAGAGAGAGGTCTGTAGTCCCACTTTTACTACAGCATTATTCACAGAAGCCACGAAATGGAAATGACCCAAGTGTCCATCAACAGATGAGTGGGTAAAGAAAATATGGTATATACATACAATGGGTTATTCAGTCTAACAAAAGAATGAAATCCTGGGGCACCTGGGTGGCTCAGTCATTAAGCATCTGCCTTTGGCTCAGGTCATGATCCCAGGGTCCTGGGATGGAGACCCACATTGGGCTCCCTGCTCAGCAGGGAGTCTGCTTCTCCCTCTGCCTGCTGTTTTCCCTGCTTGTGCTCCCTGTCTTGATCTCTCTCTCTGTCTCTGACAAATAAAGAAATAAAATCTTAAAAAAAAATAAAGTTTCATTGTGTAAGATGAGTGTGTTCTAGTGATCTGTCCAGTCTGGTGCTTATTGTATGCCTAAAAATCTGCTAAGAGGGTAAATCTCACGTGAAGTGTTCTTAGCACAGTAAAAAAGAAGAACGAAGAATAGCACAGTGTTTAGGAAGTCATTTAGATTTGTATTTAGCCCAGGCTCCGTTTGAACTGGCTGTCCTACCTTGAGCAACTTATTCTCTCTGCACTTCAGTTTCCCTTCATGCCATGCCACAAGGGACACTGGGAATTCAATGAAATTTTCCAGGTTAAGCAGGTAGAAGAGTTCTTGGCATATGATAAGCAGTCAGTAAATGGTAGTTACTGTTGAAAAAGAAAAGAGAGGCACCTGGCTGGCTCAGTCAGTGGAGCGTGTGACTCTTGATCTCAGGGCTGTGAGTTCCAGCCTCACATTGGGCTTAGAGATTTGGTAAATAAATAAATAAATAAAAGAAGAAAGAAAAGACATTTCCCAGCACAGTTACATACAGGGGGATTGATAAAATGAATATTTTATATTAAGAAAGTAGAAATTTGGGGCACCTGGGTGGCTCAGTCGTTGAGCATCTGCCTTTGGCTCAGGTCACCATCCTGGAGTCCCAGGATCGAGCCCCGCATCCGGCTTCCTGCTTGGCAGGAAGCCTGCTTCTCCCTCCCCCACTCCTCCTGCTTGTGTTCCTTCTCTCACTGTGTTTCTCTCTGTCAAATAAATAAATAATTTAAAAAAAGAATAATAGAAACTAGTTATCACATTGTCCTAACTTGTTAGAAATACAGAAAGTGATCAAATTGGAATGAGCTCTGTGGTGCTGGATGGGATATATCAGAGTGAACTCACGGTTAGATAGATACAGAGATAGCTATAGGCTATAGATGCAATTATAGATATAAAATCTGTGTGTGTGTGTGTGTGTGTGTGTGTGTGTGTGTGTGTGTAAGCATGTGAGTAAAGGTTTATAAGTGAAGCCTTGGAGAGGGCCAGGGAGCAGCCACACACTCATAAAAATATCTGCAACTAGCACCCAGATTTGGCTCCTAAATGCTATTTTCCACTAAAAGGAACCAGGGTTTGTCAGAAAGATGGCTGATTTCAGGACGGAGTAAGTGAAAGCACAAGATGAGCTTAGACTACCTTGGGCCAGAAAGTAAGGAAGCATTCAAGGAATGATGGGGACATGTCAAAGGGACCTGGAAGCCAGCTCAAAGGCGCCCCCAGTGGCCAAATTTAGGACAATTTGGGCATCAAAGTAAACAATGAAAGTAATAGATTACCATCCATTGAATAAAATAAGAAACCATAAGTGTATCCCCATATAAACAAACAGATGAATAAATTGAAAGGTTGATGAGAAATGGAAGATTTACACAGTTTCCAAGTACTTTCCCATAAAATATTTATGAATTACAAAGCATAACATTCCGGTGGAGAAGCCTGGCATATACCACTTGAGTCAAGTGATCATCATTTGAGCATCATGGGTAATGAGACACCTAGAAATCACAATCCGCCCTGATGGGATGCAGATTACAGTGTCTCTTCTATCATAGTCCCGCCAAAGATGTGTAACCTGAACCAAATCACCAGGAAACATCAGAAAAACCCAAACTGAGAGACATTCTCCAAAATAACTGGCCTGTAGTCTTCAAAAATGCCAAGGTCTTGAAAGTCAATGAAGGACCAAGGAACTATTTTAGACTGAAGGAGGTGGAGGCGATGTGACAATGAAAAACACCATATGGGAACAACCAATAAAGCTTGAGTAGGACCTGAGGATTAGATGTTAATAACCTTGTAATAATTCTAGTCAATAATTAATATGTAAAATAATTAATAATAAAGTAATTAATAAATCTATTAATGCTAATTCCCTGGTTTTGAGAGCTATGTCATAAATAGGAAGATATCCTTGTTGGCCCCAAACCCCACACTGAATTATTCAGGGGTGATGGGGCACCAGGTTGGTAACTTACACTCAAATAGTTCAGGAAGAAAAACCCAGGACACTCTATACTGTACCTGGATGGCTCAGTTGGTGGAGCATGTGATTCTTGATCTCAGTTGGGATTATGAGTTCAAATCCCACATAGAGATACTTAAAATATCTTAGAGATACTTAAAAATAAAATCTGAAAAAAATATAAATAATAAATAATGAAAAGAATGATATGGTCTGAAAGGCAGAGACACCTCAGATTAGGGAAGGCTAGATGGAAATGACAAATATCGTATCTGGTCCTGAATTGTGTTCCAGAACCTCCCACCCCCAGTTCAGCAACAAAAGGAATATCATATTATTGACAGGAAATGATAAAGCAAATTAACAAACTGTTAACAATTGAGGAAACTGGGAAAAGAAACATGGAAGTTCTTGCAAATGTTCTGTAAGCCTGAATTATTTTATAATAAACAGTGACCAGGGGCACGCACCTGGCTCAGTTGGTGGAGCGCACGACTTTTGATCTCAGGGTTGTGAGTTCGAGCCCCCACGTAGGGCGTAGAGATTACTTAAAAAAAAAAGTGCCTAGGGTATAACACCTTTGATCTGCTGTAGAGATAGGACTGTGATTGTCAAATATTTTCTCCCAGGCTGCCTTCCAGCGTGCATTCCCAGTCTCTATGGCTGTAAGAGCAGGTCTTACAGGAAGTGGGGTTGCAGATGTATACTTGTCTTGCAGGTAGGTGCCCAAGATATGCTTCTGTGCTTAAGTGCCCTTAATAAACCATTTCTTGTCAAGCTGGGAAAAAAAGTTACTGAAAACGCACATACTCTTTTTCTTAAAGATTTTATTTATTTGACAGAGAGAAACACAGCGAGAGAGGGAACACAAGCAGGGGGAGTGGAAGAGGGAGAAGCAGGCTTCCCACCAAGCAGGGAGCCTGACGCGGGGCTCAATCCCAGGACTCCAGGATTATGACCTGAGCCGAAGGCAGACGCTTAATGACTGAGCTACCCAGGCTCCCCAATGCATACACTCTTTGTCCTGGCAATTCCTCTGCTAAAAAGCACCCCATATGTATATAAAGATATTGTTACATGGATGTTGACTGTGGCATTATTTGAAATAGCTGGAGACCAGCCTCCATCCAACTGCCCGTTGATAGAGGTTCTTCCCTTACCATGAAGCATGGTAGCTGTTAAAAATAAGGAGTCAGTCACCTCCCACCTGTTCAGATGACTACTCTAAAACAAAACAAAATGAGACAAACCAGAAAATAACAAGTGTTGGCGAAGATGTGCAGAAATTGGAGCTCTTGTGCCCTGTTGTTGGTGGGAATGTATAATGTTACAGCAGCCATGGAAAACGGCATAAAGCTTCCTTTAAAAAAATTAAAAACAGAGCTATCATATGACTCAGCAATCCCACTTCTGGGTACATATCCGAAAGAACCGAGAGGTATTTGGACACCTGTGTTCACAGCAACCCTATTCACAATAGCCAGGAGGTGGAAGCAGCCTAGGGGCCACTGATGAATGAATGGATAAATAAAATGTCATGTGTCCATACAATGGAATACTATTCATCCTTAAAAAGGAAGGAAATCCTGCCGTGTGCCACAACATGGATGAACCTTGAAGATGTTCTGCTCAGTGAAATAAGCCAGTCATAGAAGGACAAGTAATGGATGATTCCATATATATGAGATAGCTAACCTAGTCAGATTCATAGAAACAGAAAACACAGTGGTGGTTCCATTTTTGCTTTTTTTTTTTTTTTTGAGTTTCAAAGTCTTTATTTTTTTAATTATTTTTCCCCATAACCCAGCAACCCTATTCCTCCCCTCCACAGCCCCCTGGAGATCCATTTTGTGAACATACTTAACACTATGGGACTATACACTTAAAATGATAACAAGGGTAAATTGTATGTTCTGTGTTTTTTACCACAATAAAGAAATGAATAAATCTAGATGTTTGCTAGGGAGAGAGTCCTGAGGGAGATCATTAAGTGAAAAGACAAGTTGTAAAATGGTGTATATGCTATGATTCTGTATTTGCACACAAGTGTGTGCTTAAAACATACTTGTTTGAAGTTGTCCTTAAAAATTCTGGAAGGGTGGGTGCCTGGGTGGCTCAATGGGTTAATGCCTCTGCTTTCAGCTCAGGTCATGATCCCAGGGTCCTGGGATCGAGGCCTGCATCGGGCTCTCTGCTCAGCAGGGAGCTTGCTTCCTCCTCTCTCTTTGCCTGCCTCTCTGCCTACTTGTGATCTCTCTCTCTGTCAAATAAATAAATAAAATCTTTAAAAAAAATTCTGGAAGGGTAATGTAAGAAGCTGTTAACAGTGATTACTTGTAGAAGTAAGCCTGGGGATTCAAAAGGGGAAAACTATTTCTACTTTCTCATTTTACCTCTTATTTCAACGTCTTCTGTACTATTTTTTTAACACACACACATTGTATTTATAATAAATGTTTAACCTTTTAAATAATGAACCTTTTAAATAATAACCTTTATAATGTGCCAGACATTATTCTAAGGTCTTACATGGAGTAGCTCATTTAACTGAAAATTACTCTATGAGGGAAGTTCTTTAATAATATTATCACTGGAACGCTCAGTTGGTTAAGCATCTGCCTTCGGCTCAGGTCATGATCCTGGGGTCCTGGGATCAAGTCCCGTGTTGGGCTCCTTGCTTGATGGGGGGCCTGCTTCTCCCTCTGCCTGCCTCTCTTTCTCTGACAAATAAATAAATAAAATCTTTAAAAAAATATAAAAAATAGTACTATTGCTATCTTATAGATGGGAAACAGTATCAGAGGGATTAAGTAACGTGGCCAAGGCCACACAAGGCCACTCAAGGTGGTGGTAAGTCCTCCTTGAGTCCAACTCAGGCAATCTGACACTAAACCCTTACCTTTTAAAATACTACTCTATGCTGTCTGTAAAAAGGATTCACCCTTCCTTACTGTTAAAGATAAATATAAGGGTGTCTGGGTAGCTCAGTCATTAAGCGTCTGCCTTCGGCTCAGGTCATGATCCCAGAGTCCTGGGATCAAGCCCCGCATTGGGCTCCCTGCCCGGCGGGAAGCCTGCTTCTCCCTCTCTCACTCCCCCTGCTTGTGTTCCCTCTCCAGCTGTGTTTCTCTCTGTCAAATAAATAAAATCTCGTTTAAAAAAAAAATATATATATATTCTTATTATAAACACAATGCATGCTCATTAAATGTAAACACCCAAAGCTAAAGTGAAGGGGAAAATCTAACCCTTGTTCTGCCATCCGATCTGTGGTAGATGCACTATTTTTTAGCCTGGTTGAGATTATATTGAACATACGCTTTTGTGTTCTGTTTTTCTTCCTCTCCATATAATGTCATTTTCCTTTTAAAATACAATTTCTTGGTACGCCTGGGTGACTCAGTCAGTTAAGCGTCTGATTCTTGGTTTTGGCTCATATCATGATCTCAGGGTCCTGAGATCGAGCCCCGCATGGGCTCTGCATTCAGTGGGGAGTCTGCTTCTTTCTCTCTGCCCCTTCCCCCCAATCACAAGCTTGCTATCTCTTTCTTCCTAAAATTAAATAAATAAATCTTTAAACATAAATAAATACGTAAATCAAATACCTTTTCTTAAGTCCACAGTGTTTTTAGAGCTGGCAATGAGGGCCCCACATTCATTTCAGAGAAGAGGCAGAGTAATACAAACTTTGGAAAAGAAAAGCATGGAAAGAAAGGTGGGAAGAGGAAAGCACGGGTCAGCAATTTCTAAGGAATGGCTTCCTTTGTTCAAGCATGTGGAAATCTAGATTTTATTTTTTCCGTTCTTTCTGTATCTTTATTGTATTTTCTTCTATTCATATTGGGAACAGTTTTGTGGGGGTCAGTGTACCTATGTGCCTGTCTGGGGAGCAGCAGGACACTGTGGAAATTTTTTCAGGAATCCAATTTGAGGAAAACCAAAAGTGAATGATTGCTGTTTTAAGCTACCATTTTTTAAAAAAAGTATATGTGTAATGATGGGGAATCCTAGAGTGTTAAAATGTTAGACCAAAAATAGATTATGTAGCCCAATTCCCCCTCATCTTACAGATGGAGAAACTGAGCTGCAGGGAAGGAAAATAAATCCCTGTAGGCCACACAGCTACTGAAGGCAGACTCTGGACTAAATGTGGGACTCCTGATTCCTCGGCCTCTGTTTCATAAAACTTCTGAAGCCCTTTAAAACCAATTAATTCATTGTTGTAAGAACTCAGCGAAGTAGGTTAGTGTTACTTATTCTGACTAGAGCCATTTACTGAAAAAATGGCTAGACGTCCTTAATTGAAAACTGATTCTACTGTAATTAAACATGTTTTTAAACACTCCAAAAGGAACAGACGATTAAGTAGGCTTATCATCTTAGGAATTAGCTTTCTTTTTCTTGTGCATGCAGTTTAAAGATCACCACTTCTCACCTGGCATCTTAAATTCCTTTTATATTAGGCATAAAGCCTGTCTTTGCTTAGTAAGATTAAGCAAACATGGGAGTCATTAGATTAGCTGTATCTCAGTGCTCTCAGCAAATGAACTAGAGGGGGAGGGGTAGTGGGGAACCCTGCAAATTGCATAAATTATTAGAATGCATCTATTTGCCTGTTGGTTTTCCTTGCCAGTGACTTCCTTAGGCTGCAGTTTCTCATCTGCCCTTTTGTTATATGGAATAAGCAGGGGGACGCACAATAGGCTTATGGAATTGGGTGTGATAATTTTTATCAAATATGATAAAACAGTTCACCAAAGCAGCCTTTAATTAAGCTTTACATAGAAGATTCTTTCACCATTAGAGCAAATGAGTTGGAATTTTTAGTACAAAATTTGAACTGAAGTGGTTGCATTAGAGACCTAAGGAATAGGTAAGTTTGGAATTCAGGGTGTCTTGTCTTTTCTTTCTCAGATTTTCTTCCTTCTGGTATTCATTGCTTTCATGCTGGAGCATCTCCTTTCCAAAAGGACCTCTGATGCTGCAATTATTTCCTGCCACCATTAAAAAAGCCCAGGGTCAGGAGTGCCTAGGTGGCTGGGTTGTTAGGCGGCTGCCTTTGGTTCAGGTCGTGATCCCAGGGTCCTGGGATCAGGCCCCGCATCGGCCTCCCTGCTCGTTGGGGGCCTGCTTCTCCCTCTCCCACTCCCCCTGCTTGTCTTCCCTCTCTCGCTGTGTCTCTGTCAAGTAAATAAAATCTTTAAAAAGAAAGCCCAGGGTCCCCATATCCTGATCTCAGCCAGCAGGAGTGGAGAGATTATAGAGAGAGCTGAAAGAAACCTTGGAAAGCATCTCATCTGATTTTACTGATGGGGAAACTGAGGGCTAGAGTGACCCAGTCCCTTCCCCAAGGTTACTAGCAGAGCTGGGATTTGAATACCTTGAAGAATGATTTAACGGAGATGAGTCTTAGCGTCCTCCCCCATAAAATGGAAATCAAGAGATTTTACTCAGGTTAGCGTCCTCCCCCGTAAAATGGAAATCAAGATATTTTACTCAGGTTATTCTTTTTTTTAAACATTTTAAAAAATTAACATATAGTGTATTATTTGCTTCAGGGGTACAGGTCTGTGAATCATCAGTCTTACACAAGTCACAGCACTCACCATAGCACATACCTTCCCCGATGTCCATCATCCAGCCACCCCATCCCCCCTTCCCTCCTCCCCTCCAGCAACCCTCAGAACTCAGGTTATTCTGAGGATCAAATATGGCAACATAAGTGAAACCACTTTGAAAATGGCACCTTCCAACATTTCTTTCTATTAAGCTACACTGCTTTCCTTATGCAAAATATTAGTAATTAAAAAATGCTAGCATGTGGCTCTTCCAAGCGGGGTTTGCGTTTTGAAAGGGGGAGTTCCTAAGGATACATCTTACTCTAGAGGAAAACAGTGGACAGAGAAGCATTCTGGGTACCCCTCAAATGCCTTAGTCGTGTGGAGACAGTATTTTCCCAGTAAGTGCACAGCCTGCTTTCGGAGGCCAAGGCGCTAAAAATTTGTAAGAAACCTGAAAAACTGCCCACATAGTAGCTTCTGGCATCTAGAGTGGGGTTTGATAAACTAACTTAAAAGTCCCTTTGAACACTGAAGTTCTGTAATGAGTCCAGTGGATTCATTTTTAAAAGCTTAATCTAGTTATTTGGGAGGGGGTGAGGGGCAGAGGGAGAGGGAGAGAAAGTCCCAAGTGGACTCCTTGCTGAGTGTGGAGCCCAACATGGGGCTCAATCCCACAAACCCAAGATCACGACCTGATCTGAAACCAAGAGTCACGCACCACGCAGGTGCCCATGGATTCATTTTTTTTTAAACATAGAGTCAGTCCTGTTCGTGTGTTTTCCAGAAACATCAATGGTATGTTACAAATTGCTATCCTGATCTGTTTAATTGTTTGAGATATAATTGACATATAACATTGTATAAGTTTAAAGTGTACAGTGTTGGTTTGATTTATTCTGATCTTAAAAAAGAGAAAGGAAAAAGAACCCAACATACGCAATGAGCACATACTCTCTCACACATGGAACATCTTAACGAGTTGGGGTTTTGTAAGCTAAAGTGAAGGAAGTGAAGGAAAAGGGCCGTGACCTCTGGCCTTCAAACTGCCAAGCAGACTAATGGAATGAGTCTGAATATTATTTAGTGATACTTTGCAAGGAAGACAAATCCCAGTCTCAGCTGCCTGGAGGAATCTGAAGTCCGATCATTAGAAATAGCTGCCTGATGTCTGTGTGGCAATGGGAATGGAAGCAGAATCCTTACCCTCTACTTGGAAGCACCTGTTAAGGAGATCAAGTCATATTTTTAAAAACCACATTGTTATACCTCCCTACTTGACACAGGTAGGTGCTCAGGATATATATTCAGTGAATGAATCAAGTACATCAATAGGCCAGGATTAGGAGGGTAGGGAGCGGGTTATTCCAGACTTTGTATCAAAGGCATAGAAATGGCTAGAGACCTTGGCTCATTTGAGAAACAATAGGAAGTTCAGTTGATCTAAAGGATTGAGTGCTCTGTGTTGGAGGTAAAACAGCTAGGAATGAGGCTGGGCGGGCGCTGGGGGTTTTGCTCTGCGGAGGTTCTAGATCGCATCCTGGAGGCAAAGGAGGGGTGGAAAAGGAGTAGGAATGGATTTGAAGCTGGGGGTGGGCTTTTGGGTCGGGTAGGGTGACAGGATTATCTTCGTGTTTTAGAGACTACTGTGGCTTCTGGTGTCAGATGGATGAGGACAGGAGCCCTGGAAGGCCACCCAGGAGGGTACAAGCCTAGAGGTAAGGGGCTCTGTGTGGAGACTCTTTGGTTGTTGTGCACCTAGGATGAGGGGCTGAGCTTGGCGGTGGGAGCAAGACAAGTGGAGAGAGAGAGAAGTACAGAATGAGCCAGCAAAGAGGTCTTGATAGGAAACAGTGAAATTAGCAACCCCCCAACAAAACCCAATGACATTTACCCACTGATCAAGACAGTTACCAGTGTTAGCAGCAGCAGTGAGGAAGAGCCCAAGGGGTTAGCTGACAGTAGATCTAATATTCGTCAGCTATGATATGGCAGCCAGGAAAGCAAATGCCATCCTAGAGGGAGATGGAGTAGAAAAATCTACTGTTTAGACAAGGGATGTGACATTGGGTCTGCTCTGTGCAGAAGGGTCTGTGCCCTGGGGCTGGCGGTTAGGGGGGAGGAGAGACTTCTTTCCCACCTTCCACTTTTGAAAGGTCATAAAGGAAGTGGCATAAACTCAAAGAGCCTTGAACTCAGCTCTTTGGAGCAACAGAGCCTGGAAGTACTGTGGGGCCAGATTTGTCTTCAAGTTGTTGGGCCCTGAGGGAAGAGGGGCCAAGCTGGCTTTGTGTGGCTCCAAGGGGGCGGAAGTTATCAGGGGGCCAGTTTCACTCAGCCTCGTGCTGCCCAAGGGGCTGCTGGGGCGCCACTGAGTCTGTCAAGGGAAGTCGTCCAGCCTAGAAGGCTGAGCCCCCATACATAGGACAAACAACAACAACAACAACAAAATGCAAACAAAACACGCAGCATTGTAGAGATAGAGTCAGTGAATGACCTTCCAGATTCTTGCTGACCCTGTGATATGCAAGTTCTGGCCAGGCGGTGTACGTTCCGCGGTAGCCCTGCTGGGGGTGAGGAGGACTAGAGTACCTCTCTCATTAGCTTTTTAAGTACTCACTTATTCAAAAGAATAGGTCGCGTGGGGGTCGGCAGAGCAGGTGAGTTGCAGCCTTGAAATCACTGTAACTTCGAGCCTGGGGTTGGGGGCGGGGGGAGCCTGGGCACAGCCTCGCCATCGTCAGGAGCAACCGCGCAGTGGGATAAACTTTGGCTGCAGCTTTGCCGCACGAGAGGGGCGGGGTTACTTGAGCGGGTCCTCAGGAGAAGGCGATTGGCCCCGGGGGAATCGAGGGGGCGGGACTAGCCCATTGTTGCCATTGGTCCTGAGGGCCAGTTGAGGGAAATGGCAGCGAGGGGGCGGAGCCGGCCGGGGAGGGGGAGGCAATTGGTTTGGCGAGAGCCCACCAAGGGGAGCAGGGGAGCAGGCGGGCAGGCGGGCAGGCGGGCGAGCCCGCGGCCGGGAGCCGGGAGCCCGGGGCGGGAAGTCGCCGTGGCGAGCTCGCCAGGGCCGCAGCGGGGCGAGGGGCGCACGGGGCGTTGGCACCGGGGCACGCGCGTGCGTCGCCGACTTGGATGCGGCGGGACGCTTGTGCGCGAGGTGCGCTCGACGCGAGCGATTCAACAGCTGGTCTCGCGGGCCACAGTCGCAGGGAGCGACTGGGAGCGTTGGCGGTTGCGACTGCGGCGGCTGGGGAGAGGTGGCGGCAGTCCCGCCACCCCAGCGGAGACCCGAGTGGAGACGCGGCGGATCCTTAGACTCCCGGTAAATGTCCCCCTCTCGGCTAGCACGCAGGCGGCCACGTCCCGCTGCGTCTCGGACCGGTGGCCGCCCCGGCCTAGGGGAGCTCCGGTACCTTGCAGACAGGGCCACGCGGGGCCCTCGGTGGGGACCGGGGAGGGGATGCGCAGGAGACTTGGGCCGCCCCACCTGCCCCTGCGGCGTCAGGTTTTCCAGAGATGTGCCGGGGCTGTTCTGGTCCTCTCCTTTCTCCCTAGACCGTGCCGCACCTCCTCGGGCCCTGGCGCCGCACTAGGGGGCGCTCTGGCACCCTCTCCCGGGCTCCCTCGGGGCCCCTGTTCCAGCAGAGGTCACTCGAGGCACTCCCCTGGGGTAAGCTGGCAGTGGCATCCTGCTTGTGGGAACTGAAGGTGCCCTCTCCTGTTCGATCCACAAGCCAAGAGCCGGGGCTTCCTCCCCCTGCTCCGCCTGCGCTCATCCAATTAGTCATTAGCAGGGCTCCACCCCCTCCGCCCCGCTGATGACCGGGTCCTTGGCTTCTGGGACTTGTGAAGAGTCTCGCTTGAGGTTTCCAGTACGGGTGGAATAATACCATTACCAGTCTGACTGGGAGAGCAGGACTCACCCACCAGGCACGAAGCACCGGGTCCTGAGCCTGGGTTAGGGGTCCGCGGGGCGAGGGGAAGAAGCAAGTTGGAGAGGCCCAAGATGTAGCAGAAACTGCCATTCTCCAACTGGGGTGGGGGGGTAGAGGGGAGGAAATGGTGGGGGAGAGTAGTCTTGGTCCTTGGGACCCGCGTCTTCTCTTCTTCTGCCTTTAATGCGATATTTTTATTTTTATTTTTTGGAAGCCAACCATTAGGGGAGAACTTTTGAGCAAGGCTAACACTGAGGCTTGGCTTACTTGTGTTGCAATACTGGCTTCTTACCTTTTGGGTCTCTTCATTTTCTCTGTGCCTTTTCTAGTTTGAGAACAAGGTCTCAAAGATCATGCCCACGTTGTGCTTTTTTCCGTGCCTGCCTCTGCTCCTAACTTTGCAACTTCTTGCTGTGGAAGTAGTGTAAACTTACACGCGGTGATCGGTGGGGCTCAGTCCTCAGGCTGAAGAAACCACTCCTTGCGATCATCTAATTGGGACCTCTCAAAGGTTTTTGCTTGCTTGTTTGTTTTTTGGTTGCTTTTTAAAGAATTTGGCATTCCAGGGGTCCCATTTTTCTGTGCCCTGTTTTTGTTTGGGAGGGAGTCACTCACAGCACTAGTAACTGGAAACGTGGGCCAAATTGCACAAAGGTGTTTTTACTCTGATTCTTGTTAAGCCCAGAGGAAAGTGAAAAGTGACGAGTGGGATAAGCCTATAGGCACCGGTGCCCAGGGGATCCCAGCCGTGCTGCTTGTGGGAGGATGAACGGGCCTTACTTGAGGTGGAGTAACACGGGGGTGGGGGGGCTGCCCAGGGCCCACAGAAGCCATTTTGAAGCCATCTCGGCTCCTGTTGTGAGTCATGGGCTTTCCATTTAATCCCAGCCCCAAATGATGTTTGCTGTGTGGCCCATTTGTCCAGGATCCCCTCATCATACACTCGTGTGAAGAGAGTGGATCCTGACTGGCTTCGAGTATCATCTCCAGTATCAGAAGCAAAGGTGAGGAGCCGAGAGCAGGGAATGGGAAGGTGGCGGTGTGGGGGAGGGGGAGAGATTGTTTCTGTCACTGGCTCTGGCTCCTTGGGTCTCTTCCCAGCACGCATTTCTGCTGCTGCTTGAGGGAGGGACTTGTACGGGGTCGTTTCAGAGCCAGGGTTGTGTTACTTGTGCAACTCTTGGATTTAGTGACCGTGTGGGTCTCTGTGAGTTCTACGTTATAGGCAATGCGCTCCTGCAATTTTAAGAAGCGTTAAAGCCAAGCTGGGAACTGAGGTAGACCAATGCCTGGGGCTTAGTCTGAGCAAATGTGGGCCTTGTGGAATCCATTGGTGCTTCGTCCAGAAGAGACAGTTTAAGGCTGGAACACCTACAGGAGGAGAAGGAGGTGAGCCATAATAGAAATAAGAGCTCACATGAATTGAGCCCTTACTGGGAGTTAAGTATTTTATTTGTATCATTTCTCTTAATCCTTCACAATTTCTGTAAGGTAGGCACTTTGATTGACCATCTTCGGAAGTTCAGAAATGTTTGGTAAATCATCCAGGGGCTTGATGACAGAGGTGGGATTTGAACCCAAGTGTCCTTGACATGAGCCCTTGAGCTCACAAGCATTTTTCTGGTTACTATGACAAAGGCTTCCTAAAGGAGGTGAGAGGTGAGCCAGGCTTTGAATGGTTGTGGGATTTACATAGAGAGAGAGGATCTTTGGCTGAGGGCATCACTGGTTTTGAGTTTGAAGGCACTCAAAGAAGGTTGGCCTAACTAGAACGGGGAAGGGACACAGGAGGATGATGAAATATAAGGCTTTTTTTTTCTTTTAAAGATTTTATTTATTTGATAGAGAGAAACACAGCTAGAGAGGGAACATGAGCAGAAGGAGTGAGAGAGGGAGGAGCAGGCTTCCCACTGAGCAGGGAGCCCCATGTGGGGCTCGATTTTGACCTGAGCCGAAGGCAGATGCTTAACGACTGAGCCACGTAGGCACCTGAAATATAAGGTTTTGAGGTAGGGTGAGCTCATGTTTTGGAGAGCTTGGACAGGAACTTGGGATTTGATGTCATAAGAATTAAGGAGATGCTGGGAATTTTTCACCAAGGAAGAGCACAGCGAAACCAGTGTCAGTCCCTTGGCGGGCCCTCCTTGGGTTCCCAAGCCTGTCCCCCGTCCCACTGTTTCTTGATTGCCTGGTTGTCAGCATATATAACTCTTATCTTTGAATTTCCTGAACCCCCGGGGAGCACCAGTTGCCTGCAACCTAACAGATTTCGGGGTTCAGTGTTTAGAAGGAGCAAGCCAGGAGAGGGGCCCCAGATCAGCCTCAGTCGGCACAATACTTTTTTAAAATTAATTAATTTATTAATTAGAGAGTGAGAGCAAGAGAGATCACAGAGGGAGAGGGAGAAGCAGACTTCCCACTGAGCAGGGAGCGGGACACGGTGCTCGATCCCAGGACCTGGAGACCATGATCTGAGCCAAAGGCAGACGCTTAACCGACTGAGCCACCCAGGCACCCCCAGCCTGCACAATATTTTTAAAAGCTATTGAATTAGGGTTCAACACTGAAAAACCAAAAGATTCTGGGACACCTGACTGGCTCAGTCAGTGGAACATGCAATTCTTTATCTCGGGGTCGTGAGTTGTGAGCCCTTCGTGGCGAGTAGAGAGCTCAATGAAAATCAGGACTTCCAGTTCCTCTGGAAACATCAGAAGGCTTGATCGGTGTTCCACCTGAGGAGGGCAGAGTTGTGCGTGGTGGCTGCCCTCAGCTGGGGCCCGAGTGCTCCCCACGGGCCTGGTCCTGGGACCTCCCTGCTGCTGCAGGCCCCAGACCACCTCTTTAGGGAAACAAGTCCCCGCTTGGGAAGACTGATTCAGGATTGGCTTCTGGTCTTACTAATTGCCGGTCATGCAGTAGAGCCGACTCTGAAATGGGAATAAAGCTCCCATGCTGGGAGGTCGGTGTCACTGGGGACAGTCTGGTCTGATGGCCAGGGATTGAGCATTATCTACAGGTGGTACCTTTCTTCTGGGCTGGGGTTTTGAGGCCCATGATGCGAGGGCCCCAAGGAGACATTGTGGTGGGCCTTGTTGTTCCCCTTATCATCCTTCACTTGGGCTCAGGTTTTCTTTCTGCTGCCTACTTGGTGGGCATAGCAGGTAGGTGGAAATGGTAAAAAGAGTTCAGGTAGGGAGAAAAACAACTCAGGAAGGACAACGACCCAGCGACTGGCATGTGAAGTTTGTTAATCCCGAAGTCCCCAAGGGTGCCCCCCCCCCCGTATGCTGGAGGGACAGGCCTAAGATGCTTCCCTGCCCTGGCACTTGGGGTGACGGACTCTTCATTGTGCAGAGGTTGTTTAGCACTTCCGGCCCCCAGCTGAGCACATGGCAGCGGTGTCCGTCCTTCTGCTAGCTCCTGTGACAGCGACAACCCCCTGCTGCCACACGTATCCCAGTGCTCTTGATGGGCTCAGGACCAGCACTTTGGAAAAGGCCAGAAGCATATTCCTGGGGCCTCTGACACTCATTTCTCATGAAAGGATATTCCAACCCTTTTCACTTCTCTGTGACCCGGAAGTCTCTGCTTCTCATGGCACTCACCATTTTTTTTCCTCACCTGCCAGTTTGTCTTCATTTCTTTTTCTCTCTGGACTCCATTCTTTGAGGGTGACTCCTTGCTGCAGCCCCCCAAGGGTCTTACACGGAGTGGTCACTCAGTAGGTCCACGGGATGGATCTCAGTGACATTCTGGTGAACATGAATAGCTCTAGAAGCCCGGAGGAGCATTTCGCTGCTGAGCTCTAGGCGCTGTTGTTAGTGTTTTCAATATGGAAGTAACATCATTTAAGTGTAGCTGATGGGCCTTGTCTCTGAGGTAACGCCTAGCATTAGGAAGTTCCTGCGACGTGCCAGACACCATTCTAGGCTCTGAAGAGAAATTGGTGTCCCAGGCGATATAGTCCCTGCCCTCAGAGAAAGTCCAGGCTAGGGATGGGGGCAGGGCAGATACGTGCCAGTTTAACAAGTGCATGTGACACTTGAGCCTGTCAGTGCTACAGTGGAAATGAGATGGGCGCTATGCTCCAACACGACGGGGTTATGTGTGTACGCGTGGTGGGGGGAAGGAAGCTATGCTATTTAAGATAGTGTTCAGGGAAGGCTTCTCTGAGGAGGTGACATTTAAGCCCAATCTGAGAAATGAGAAGGAGCCAGCCAGGAGAAAGAGGGGAGAGAGCCCTTGAGCCAGAGGGAACCGTAAGTGCAAAGGCAATGTGGAGTGACCTTGGTGCATTGGAGGAGCAGTAAACAGACGCAGCTGGAGAGAGAACCAGAACAGTAGGGAAGGGGGAAAAATGAGTAGAAGCAGGTGATCAGGGGCTGGCTTTCGAGGGTAAGCAGTTTGAATTTTGTTCAGAGCATGATGAGAAGCCGCTGGAGGGTTTTGAACAGAGTGACACGATCTGATTTAAGGTTTAAAAAACATCATTTTGCCTGTCACTTAGCATAGTTTCTATGGGAGCGAGGACAGCAGGAGAGACTAGTTGGGAGGCTGTGACAGTAATCCATGTTCCAGATAGTGCTGACTTGGACCCTGGGTGGGGGTGGGGGGGCATGGTGGGGCACAGCAATGGTGGACCTGGCCTTGGAATGTGGTAAAGGTAGGATCAGAAGGACTTGGCTCATGGGTTAAATGTGAGGGAAGGGAGGGACAGCTCCTGGTTTCCAGCCTGAGCGCCTGGGAGGAGGGTGGCTCTGCTTAGGGAGATGGGAATCACTGGGTGGGTGGGGGGCAAGTGGGGGCAGAGTGCAGGTTGACAGGGGCATGGAACTTAAGAGTTCTGTGGCACTTGTTAGCTTGGGATATGAACGGGACCTTCAGCTTGGGGACATCGAACAGGCTGTGGGTTATCAACATGGGCTAGAGCTAACTATTTTTTTAAAAGATTTTATTTATTTATTTGACAGAGAGAAAACAGCTAGAGAGGGAACACAAGCAGGGGGAGTGAGAGAGGGAGGAGCAGGCTTCCCGCTGAGCAGGGAGCCCAATGCGGGGCTCAATCTCGGGTCTCCAGGATCATGACCTGAGCCGAAGGCAGTCCCTTAACCAACTGAGCCACCCAGGCACCCCTAGAGCTAACCTTTAATTTGTATTTGATTTCATAAAAAATGAAGTGCAAACTCAAGTCATTTCAGGTGGGCCCTTTGATGCTGCTGATGCCATGAGAAATTGTCATCATCTTTCACAAGAGCAGTTGGCCAATATGTCATGAGCTATAGAAGTCCATTCCTGCCCTTTGACATAGTAACATGGTTTGAGGAAATGATGTGTCAAGAGACGCAGACAAAGTTCACAGTGGTCCCCTTTCCCATACCAGCAGGATAGAGTAGCAGTGGTACCCCTTTGGAAAGAGTGCTCTTTTGGTCAAAAAGAATAATTGGAAAATGAAAAGCCCCAGAGACGGGGAATAGCTAACCAAATACATAGTAAGTCTCTCCAGCACTTCTTTTTGTTTTTTTTTTAATATTTTATTTATTTATTTGACAGAGAGATCACAAATAGACAGAGAGGCAGACAGAGAAAGAGGGGAATCAGGCTCCCTGCTGAGCAGAGAGCCCGATGTGGGACTTGATCCCAGGACCCTGAGATTATTACCCGAGCCGAAGGCAGAGGCTTAACCCTCTGAGCCACTCAGGCGCCCCTCTCCAGCATTTCTATATAGAGTTTCTCTCTATATAGAATTTTGATGGAAATTTGCCATGGCCATGAGAAATGAGAAGCACGTGGACTACTTTTAAACAGGTCCAGAAACAAGATCGTGGTGGTCCATAAGCACAACTGTAAATCTCAGTGCTGTTTGTGCCCAAAGTTGTAGATAGACAGGTGCCTTATTTTTTCAGACCATTTCATTTGCTTTTGACTTCATACCCCTTTCTCTCTCGGCAGCATTCCGCGGTCCAGATGCCACGACGCAGCAGGCTACCGTGACAGGTTCACACGATCTGTGGCTTCTCTGGTCAGTTCTTCCTCGATCCCATTTCCACCAAAAGGTATTGGGGAATATCTTCTCCTGTAGGACTTGTAATCAGATAAGTTCGCCTTGGGATTATGAAAAGGTTGGGAGATAACTGCGGCTCTCAGAAACTGCTTAGATACACATTATATGTATATTATACATACATGTACATTACATATACATATGTTACTCATATATATAATGAAATATTACTTAGCCATAAAAAGGAATGAAATATTGCCATTTGCAATGATGTGGATGGAGCTAGAAAGTATTACACTAAGTGAAATGTCAGTCAGAGGAAGATAAATATCATGATCTCACTGGAGTGGAATTTAAGAAACAAAACAAATGAGCAAAGGGAGAAAAAGAGAGAAAGAGGCAAACCAAGAAACAGACTCTTTTTTTTTTAAAGATTTTATTTATTTGACAGAGAGAAACACAGCCAGAGAGGGAACACAAGCAGGGGGAGTGAGAGAGGGAGAAGCAGGCTTCCCGCTGAGCAGGAAGCCCGATATGGGACTCGATCCCGGTCTCCGGGACCATGACCTGAGCCGAAGGCAGTGGCTTAACCAACTGAGCTACCCAGGCGCCCCAAGAAACAGACTCTTTACTACAAAGAACAAACTGATGGTTTCCAGAGGGGAGGTGGGCAGGGGGATGAATGAAATAAGTGATGGGGAGTAAGGAGTGCACTTGTCATGATGGGCACCAGGGGTTGTATGGAAGTGTTGATCACTATCCTGTAGACCTGAAAGTAATATTATACTGTATGTTAATTAACTGGAACTTAAGTAAAAACTTAAAAAAGGAAAAAAAAAGGAAAGAAAGAAAAAAAAAGAAATGGCTTAGTTGTGCAAAGCCCCGGCCCATGCAAGGCTTGCTTTTTCCCTGTAGGTGGTGACAGGCAGGCGGGGATTTTGCTGGTCATTTTCAGATGGGAAGGGGGTAACCCTGAGAAGGGTAACCCTGAGAAGGGTTTACAGTGTTTACTGGTGACGTCATGAGATGCATTTCCCACAAAATCATGCCTTGACGGTGCACTGAGTGAGGCAAAAGAAAGATTCCCAGCCACAGTCCTTTAAATCCATGGTAGCTTTTATTCTGCAGTGTGAAGGAGAGAAAGCGCCTCTGCTTTAGAAGCCACTTTAGTCTAAAGGAGTCTGCTTTAGTAGTGTTATAATAAATCAATCCAAGGTATGTAGGGTGTTCCTGGCTGGAAAGGGGTGTACGACAACAAGAATGTTTCTGGTGCTAAAGAAGGGGTAGAAGACCAAGGGCCTGTCAGCTGGGTCTGCTCACTGTCCTATGCATCTTCAAAAAGAAAATAGCCCCCCTCCCCAAATAAATAGCAAATAAAGGAATCGCTACCTCCCATGTTTCTGTCCTCACCAACACATAGCGTTATGTAAATGCATTTGCATGGAAAGGCCTAACACAAATCTTTCCTTAGGTTAATTTATTTTTCTTGGTTTTATTTTTATTTATTTACATGTTTATTTATTTATTTAAGATAGTACGTGAGCACAAGTAGGGGAGGGGCAGAGGGCAAGAGAGAGAGAGAGAGAATCCGAAGCAGACTCCATGCTCATTGTGCGGCTCAATCTCATGATCCTTAGATCCTGACCTGAGCCAAAATCAAGAGTCAAAGGCTTAACCGACTGAGTCACCCAGGCGCCCTGCTTTACTTTTATTGTTTTTAGAAACTCTTCGCTTTTACAAACATTATCACACCAAGGAACCATTAGTATGCTCTTTTGAAATAGGGAAACGAAAACAGGAAATTAAGTTGCCCAAAGAGATGAATGAGCATGGATCTGGGTTTCTTCAGTTCAGGGTCAGAATTTTCTGTACTATTAGGGAAATGCAAATCAAAACCACTGTGAGCCATCACCTCACACGTCCCCTGTCAGAATGGCTAGTGTAAAAGATGAGAAATCACAAGCATTGGCCAGGGTGTGGAGAAAAGGGAGCCCTTGTGCACTGTTGGTGTGAATGTAAGCTGGTGCAACCACCATGGAAAAATGTGGAGATTGGCTCAAAAAAATTAAGACTAGAACTACTGTAGGACCCAGCCAGTCCATGACCGGATCCTCATGTGAATATGAAAACACTAATTCAAAAAGATATATGGACCTCTAAATAAACAAATAAAATTTTTTAAAAAGGGGAGGGCACCTGGGTGGCTCAGTCGTTAAGCTTCTGCCTTCATCTTAGCAGGTCATGATCCCAGGGTCCTGGGATCGAGCCCCACATCAGGCTCCTTGCTCGGCAGGAAGCCTGCTCCTCCCTCTCCCACTCCCCACGCTTGTGTTCCCTCTCTTGCCGTGTCTCTCTCTGCCAAATAAATAAATAAATAAATAAATAAATAAATAAATAAAAAGATAACAAAGTTTTAAAAGATATATGCTCCTCTGTATTTATTGCAGCATCATTTATAGTAGCCAAGATAGGGAAACGACTTAAATGTCCATTGAGGGATGAAAATATAAAGAAGATATGAAAATGAAAGATACACACACACACACACACACACACACACAAGAATACTACTCAACCATAAAAAAGAATGACATTTTTCCATTTGTAACAACGTGGATGGGCCTGGAGGGTATTATGCTGAGTGAAATAAGTCAGAAGGAGAAAGACAAATACCTTGTGATATCGAGCCCCGCATCGGGCTGCCTGCTCTGCGGAAAGCCTGCTTCTCCCTCTCTCACCTCACTCCTGCTGCTTGTGTTCCCTCTCTAGCTGCGTTTCTCTCTGTCAAATAAATAAAATCTTAAAAAAAAAGTTTGGGAAAAAAACCCAAAAAACCTCTGCCGTAGAGCAGATTTTCTTTGAGTGCAGGTAGAAGACATTCTCCTGCAACAGGACTCCGGAGTTCTGTGGTTGCTACTTTATCATTGCTGCATGGCTGTGGGTCCCTAGAAGTCCCTTTCTCTCTGTCCCCAAAGCCCCCAGTGTCCCAATAAGCGCTCTAGGACCATCTTGACTTATAGTCATTTGATGGGTCCCATATTGGCTCTATTCCTGTTACTGCGACACTGAGCATCACTCATTTTAATGATGTGATTTTTGATTTTGTGAAGATCAGACCATATGGTCCGCCTCTGCTTGAAAACTGAGGTTTGGGTTAACGACGTGTCGACATGTGAATGTTTATCCCTGACCTCTCCGCTGGAGAGCCATGGAATATTTCTCTTTGGTCAAGAGTCCCTGGGATTCTGTACTAGGCAGGAAACTGGAAAGTGGCTAGGGAGCTTTGACCCGAATACATTTTGGCTGCCCCACTGACTATAAATATGTTGATATAATCTTATCCATCTTACATGCGTTCAAAATGACTAACTTTAAGGTTCAGAGGCCTAGAAGGAAACAGAAAGGCAGAAAAGAACTACTTTGAAGGCGAATATGCAGTTGTGCAGATCGTCCCATTTTTTTTCACTGTTTTTTAAAAAAACACGCCTCGTTGACGTGGCCTTTCTAGCACTCTGATAGCAAATATTTATGAGCGTGAGGAAAAGCGAGAGAAGGTGAATGACGCATACTTTGCTTATGATTAAAATGCTTTTAAGGCTGGAAAGTTAGACTTCTGATCTAAAAGCCCTGAGACATGGGATGCCTGGGTGGCTCAGTTGTTAAGTGTCTGCCTTCGGCTCAGGTCATGATCTTGGGGTCCCGGGATCAAGACCCACATCGGGCTCCCTCCAGGGCGGGAAGCCTGCTTCTCCCTCCCCCATCCTCTGCTTATGTTCCCTCTCTCGCTGTCTTTCTGTCAAATAAAATGAATAAAAATCTTAAAAAAAATAGCCTTGAGACAGAATAGAGGACTGTCTCTAAGTATGTTCTGAAGTGAAAAAAGTTATGAGTGGCTTTGGATGCAGACCCGGTAGAAGTTGTGGAATTTTCACTGCCAGTCAAAAGAGACATTTTACACCTGTGAAGGCATCTCAAAACCGGTTTCTTTTGTCTATTTTCTTATTCTACTGCTCTTTGCTCAGCTTTGCCACTAGGTATCGAGACAAGGAAAGTGAGGCGGACAGGTGACGAGAGAAAGCAGTCTTTTTCTCTGTGAATCTGCCAGAAATGTGCTGGCATTGGGAGCAGGTTGAGTGAAATGCCTATGTGCACAAGATAGCACTGGAATGCACGCTGTGTAAACGTTATTGAACGGCTGTCATTTTTGAAGATTGGAGGAGTTCTCGTTTGCCTCTGCAAAGGTGTTAAAGAATAACCTTCCTCAGAAACATTGCTTTTAATCACAGAACTAGAAGAAAGGTTTCAACCCGAGGGGGAGAGGCGGCTGGGGAAGTCATGGTGGAACATAAGAGAACGTGAGAAGAGTTAAAATTTTTATTAAAATTCAGCTTTTCATAATTTATGGAGGCATAATTATGGTGTTCCTTGCCATCTGGGCTTGGTTGATACGAGGCTCTGAAACCTTTGTCGAATAAAGTGATCTTGGCCGCTGACAGTGATGGGTGAAATTGATGGGAAAATTGTCAGCGAATTCCACCATCACTGTCAACTGAAACACAGAGATATGAAAGAGGAATTTAAAGGGCCAATTAGGTTGTGCTAGAGAATCAATTTTGTCACAGCCTAATAACTTGATCTCAGTGATTTCACCCATTTTAAGTAGATACAGTGCTATTCCTGTGTATGAATATGCATAAAGCATAGAGCTGTATCTACTAAATAATCTATCTCATTTAGAGCAGATTGTCTTTTGAATGTTTATTTGGTTTAAACAGGGTTAAAGACAGGGATTGAACGGGGGAAGGCATAAACCTTCTCAGATCTATTTTTCCAAAGCGAAGTAGGACCCTGTACAGCTTTTTAAAAACATTTTTAAATTTAAATTCAACTTAGTTACCATACAGTGTATTATTAGTTTCAGGGGTAGAATGTAAGGATTCATCAGTTGTATATCACACCCAGTGCTCATCCCAACAAGTGCCCTCCTTCCTGCCCATCACCCAGTGACCCCAGCCGCCCCCCCCCCCCCACGAGCTCTGCACAGTTTTAATCAGATTCAAGGACTGGCCCGTTGAAACTTGGAGTTGAGAAACTGTTGTGACTTAGAATTCTGAAAGCACCTGTTCGTTGAGTTCTAGATGTAACTCTGAGTGTTTTCCAGAAACATCTGTGTGCTGTGTGCTCTAAAATAAATCGGTTGTGACTTAAACCTTCTGCAGCCAGGTCAGTGGTTGCTGGGGCTGGGGGAAGGGTTACGAAGGGGCCCGAGGGAACTTTCGGGGATGGTGAACATTTTCACTGTCATGATGGTGGTGATGGTTCCAGAGGTTTGTGTACGTAGGTCAAAACTCATCAAAGTGTTTCGATATATGTGTAGTTTGTTATGTTATGAAATGTGGCCTAGTGTTTCCTCATTATCCTATGTTGTAATCCCCTAGGCTTTGGCCATAACCCACACAGACTTTGGTTGTGGGTGCAGGTGTCTTTGGGCCTTTCCAGTGATGGTGGACGGAGGGGTGTGTCTGACTGGGGAGGGGAGGTGCTGTTCTGTGACTGTTTCGATCCTTTCTTGTTTTGTTTTATTTTGGTTTGTTTTGATCCTTTCTGGGCAAGTTTAGATCAGCAGTTGTGAACTGCTTTCTTTTCACTGTTTATCATCATTTGAGTTTCCTCTTTTTTCAAAAACAGTTATAGTACGGGGGCGCCAGGCTGGCTCGGTCAGTAGAGTGTATGTCTCTTAATCTCCGGTTGTGAATTCAAGCCCCCACGTGAGGTGTGGAGCCTACTTAAAATATTAAAAAAACCCAAAACACAAAAACAATTTTAATACGAAATTAACACATGCTTATTGTGATTACTCAAAAGTCAAGGCAGTAAGTGTACAAAGTAAAAAGGGCAAGCCCATTCCTCTCTACTTTCAGTTCATTTCCCAGGGGAAATAGTGTTCATAATTTGATGTCCATCTTTGCAGACTTTATATGTAGAGAGACATGTGTACTTATATTTCTTTTATTACTTTATTCCTTTTATAAAAACAATATCATATCGCACATCATTATCCTGCAACTTGCTTTTTTTAAAAAAAATATTTTATTTATTTATTTGAGAAAGAGCATGAGCAGGGTGAGGGGGGTGTTGCAGAGGGAGAAGCAGACTCCCCGCTGAGCAGGGAGCCTGACACTGGGCTCAATCCCAGGACCCGGGGACCATGACCTGAGCTGAAGGCAGACCCTTAAATGACTGAGCCACCCAGGCGCCTAGTCTTATAACTTGCTTTTAATTTTTCCCTGTATTAAGTATCACCAGCGTCCTTCCATGTTAGTAAGTACAGAAATAGCCCTCCCTCCCCCCTTTCTTCCTTTCATCTTTCTTCCCTCTTCCTCTCCCTTTTCCTTCTTCCTCCTCCCTGTGTCCCTCCTTCCTGTCTTCATGGTAGTAATCCTCCTCTTCTCCCTTTGTTTTTTTTTTTTGTTAATTTTTGGCTGAGGTCTCCTTAAGGAAAAAGCATCACAACAGGAATTGTGCACCCATAAGCCCAGCGCTGTGTATTAATTTTTACGGATCTGTCAGAAGCTGCCAGTGAAGCCATGACATACGTAAAGAGCCTACTTCTTGGTACAGCCTAGCTCCTATACAGCTATATCTATATTAGAGAGAGGGGCGCAGAGGGAGAGGGAGAGAATCTCCAGCAGGCTCCACACCCAGTGTGGAGCCCTATACGGGGCTTGATCTCATGACCCTGAGATCATGACTTCAGCGCTGAAATCAAGAGTCAGACACTTAACTGACTGCGCCACCTGGGCACAACCCCACCCTGCGCATGCTTTCTCTCTCTCTCTCTCCACATATATGTGTATACACAATATTATATATATTAACATTAATCATATATATAATATATAATATTTATATATGTATATATAAAATACAGGTTTTTAATTGAAATATAATTAACATACCACTATATTAGCCTCAGGGATACAACATATCAATTCACCAAATCTATACATTACTCGTGCTCACCACAATAAATATTGTCACCATCTGTCAGCAAAGAACACTCTTACCATCTTATTGACCATATTCTCTGCTTCAATATTTTTATCTTATTATTTTTTAAAATATTTTATTTATTTATTTGACACAGAGAGAGAGATCACAGGTAGGCAGAGAGGCAGGCAGAGGGAGAGGGAGAAGCAGACTCCCTGCCGAGCAGAGAGCCTGATGTGGGGCTCGATCCCAGGACCCTGAGATCATGACCTGAGCTGAAGGCAGAGGCTTAACCCTCTGAGCCACCCAGGCGCTCCTATTATTATTATTTTTAAAGATTTTATTTACTTATTTGACAGAGAGAAACACAAAGAGGGAACACAAGCAGGGGGAATGAGAGAGAGAGAAGCAGGCTTCCTGCTGAGCAGGGAGCCCGACATGGGGATTGATCCCGGGACTCCGGGACCATGACCTGAGCCGAACTCAGCCACCCAGGAGCCCCTATCTTATTATTATTTTTACCCTTTTTTATGCATGCATAATTAACATACAGTGTGCCATTAGTCTCAGGCGTACGATACGATCCGGCAGTTCTGTGGTGGCTCAGTGCTCATCACCGTAAGGATGCTCAATCCCCTTCATCTGTTTCACTCATCTCCCCCCACCCCACCCCCTCTCTAGCAACCATCAGTTTGTTCTCTGAATTTAAGAGTTTGTTTTTTGTGTTTGTCTCCTTTTTCCTTTGTTTGGTTTATTTCTTAAATTCCACATATGCAGTAGTTCAACAGAAGTTTGACTCTAGATTCATGAAGATACATAGTAATAATAACAATGGCACGTATTAATTAAGTGCTTACTGTGTGCCAGGCACCATTTTAAGCACATTACAGTTATTTACTCAGTTAGTCCTCGCATCAGTTGAATTACACACTGTGATTGTGATACTTACACTAAACTGAACAAACCAAAGTATAGAGGACTGACACAGTCTGCCCCGAGTCATAGAACTAGTAAGTGATAAGAGTTAGGACTTAAACTCCGCCAGTGCTATTCTGGAGCCCACAGTCTTAGCCCTATGCTGGGTACAACGTCCACAAGAGAACCAGAGTGAAAATAACCCGGACTCTCCACGAGAGGAGTGGTTCTATAAATTCTGGTAAGATTCTTCATAAACAAAGCCTTTCTAGAATAATACAGCATGAGTTTAAGATTCTTCAAGTTCTTGGCATCATCCCCCGAAATTCTGACTCAGGAGGCCTGAGGTGAGACCCTGGAATTTTTATTGAAGACAAGCCTCTCTGGGGAGCGCCTGGGTGGCTCAGTCCTTAAGCATCTGCCTTTGGCTCAGGTCATGATCCCAGGGTGGTGGGATCGAGCCCCGCATCAGGCTCCCTGCTCGGCGGATAGCCTGCTTCTCCCTCTCCTGCTCCCCTTGCTTGGATTCCTGCTCTCAAGGTCTGTCTGTTAAAAAAAAAAAAAGACAAACCTACCTGGATACAGGTGATTGACACGACTATATTTTGTGAAACACAGCAACAGACCATAAAGTGCTTGAGGTCAGGGAATCCAGACATTCCTTCTTAAAGCCCAAGCATTGAAGGACAACACAGAGCAGAAGATGTGCTCATTTGTCTCTGGAGCTGAATACCTCTCAGTCTCTTCTTCCCCCGCTCTCTAAATGAGGGTATTGCCCAGGATTGTGTCCTTAGCCATCTTCTTTCTGGATTTCTCTTTACACATACATAGCAAGTTACAATTTCCAAATCACTTTCTCATACATTATATCCCTCAATCCTTAAAGCCTCAACTGACCTTATAACATGCTCTTGATATCACCCCCTTTCTTTCTCTCTCTCTTTTTTTTCTTTTTCCTTTCCTTTTTTTTTAAGTGAGCTCTATGCCCAATATGGGACTTGAACTTACAACCCCGAGATCAAGAGTCCCACGCTGTAGTGACTAAGTCAGCCAGGCAGTCCTGTTCCATTTCTTAAAATCGTAATCCACACACTACCCTGCTTCTCTACTTCTTTTTAAAACTTCAACTTACCATAATTTGAGGTTTTCCCTCAATAGCTTCTATGCTGCAGGATTCAGTGGACACTTCTTGGGGCGCCTAGCTGGCTCCGTTGGTAGAGCATGTGGCTGTTCATCTCCGGGTTGTGAGTTCAAGTCTCACATTGGGTGTAGGGATTACTTAAAAATAAAATTTAAAAAATCAGTGGATGTTTCTCTATCCTCATCTTACTTGACCTCTTAGGAATAGTTAATACTGCTGACTAACCCTCTTTCTTCCCTCCTGCACATCTGGCTGCTCCAGTCTTCTTGTTGAGCCCTCCACTAAGTGACTGCCGAATGTTGACTTTCCATGGTGATTAGTTCTTTGTTTTCTCATCCCAAGAAGAACTCTTCTACACCTGCCATTCAAAATGTGATTCATTTGCTGAAGACATGTTACACATAGAAAAAAACCCAAAGACACAACCAAAGTTAAGGGAAAACCAAAGGCAAAAGCCACGACACAACAAATAGTTGAGGGAAAGGTAGATGAACAGGGACCCATAAAGAAGACAAGGAGGACCAACCTCCTTGAGGTTGGAGGATCAGCCTTTCCGGGGGAAGGAAAGTGAGAGGAAAGCCAGAGAGTGTGGTGGTCTGGAAGCCAAAGGGAAAGCAAGCTTCAAATAGGAACATGTGTCAGCTTCTGCCTGTATTCACTGATGCATGGTAGGAAGACTAAAGAGCCACTGAAATTTTATAAAGAAGGAATCCATTGGTTAGTCAAAGAGATGTGCCATAGAATGGAACAATAATACAAAGAGAAACAGAGATGAGAAGTCATATGGTCCCTGAGACAGATGAAAAAGTAGCAGCTTCAAGAAGAAAAGTGACCTTGGTACCAATGCAAAAAAAATCTAGTGCCTTGATGGATCATAAGTTCATGATGAACTCACACATGCCTCAGTATTTTTAAAGAAATAAGATTGGAAAGTTAGCTCCCTATTTTGGAAGAGTATTTTAAGGTAAAATACTCAGAAACATTTAATCTCAAAGCCTGTGAACAACAGGGGAAGAAATGAGAACAACTGTTCCATTTGTTATTGTTATTGGGAAACAGGAATTTGTTGGGGAAGTTTACTTTTTTTAAAAGTTTGTTTGTTTATGTACTCCCTACGCCCAACCTGGGGCTAGCTATTTATGTATGTGTATACATGTATGTGTGTATATAATCTCTCCACCCAATCTGGGGCTTGAACCTACCACCCCCAGATCAAGAGTCGCACGCTCCTCTGATTTGAGCCAGCCAGGCGCCCATGTTGAGGACTTTTTTTTTAAATTTTATTTATTTATTTGACAGAGAGAAACATAGCTAGAGAGGGAACACAAGCAGGGGGAGTGAGAGAGGGAGAAGCAGGCTTCCCACCGAGCAGGAAGCCCCACGTGGGGCTCGATCCCCGGTCTACAGGATCATGACCTGAGCCGAAAGCAGTCGCTTAACCAACCTGAGCCACCCAGGTGCCCCGTGTTGAAGATTTTAACAGGGGCCAGGTTTTTGATTTTTTTTTAAAAAAGATTTGCTTATTTATTGACAGAGAGAGAGAGATCACAAGTAGGCAGAGAGGCAGGCGGGGGTGGGGGGTGGGAAGCAGGCTCCCTGCCAGGACCCTGAGATCATGACCTGAGTCGAAGGCAGAAGCTTTAACCCACTGAGCCACCCAGACACCCCAGGTTTTTGATTTTTAAGAAAAAATTGGGTCCTCTTGGGCAAGTCCAAAAGTAACTCAGATGCTCCCTAATCCAGGGATAGAGTCCTATCCCTGGAGAAACAGCTGAGAAAAGATACTCTAGAGCAGAGAGGTCCAAGACTGACAAGCCAGTGAGTCATGCAGATATGCTTAAATATTTGCACTCTGCAGTGCCTTTAAATTGTTTAATTGACTGCAAACATCCTAAAATCAGATTTCACATGAGGACCTAGATCTCTGGTCTCTTTGGAATACAAGGATATCTGGCCATCCCAGGCCCTTCTTCCGTCATTGCAGCTGGAGCCGAGGACCAGCTGCCCCTTTCAAACCTCCCATTCCTCCATCTCTGCTGACTATTCTTTGCTCGCTGGGACCATCCTGCTCTTTGCCGTAGTCATCTGAGTCATGTCCTTGGCTAGAGAATTTACTGCTTATTTTTGCTTCACTGCGAGATGGAAGCAATAGCTAGTTTTTTGAAAACTGTCAAAAATTCAGTACCTCCAACACTATAAAATAGTATCTGACTCATTTCTCTCCAAATTTGATAAGAGCCTTTTTGACATTTCAGGAAAATGGAGCAATCTGGCTAAAATATAGACACTTGTTTCATTCTGTAGAAATCACCCTTGTGAGGGACATGAGGCATAAATTTCAAAAATCTGATGATTTCTAGTAGTCTTTATGAATTTAATTTTAAGCATAAGAACTTTTTAAATAAGATCCATTTATAATTTGAAATGAGTGACTAAAAAATGCAGCAGTTGAAAGTTGGATTAAATTAGTGGAACATTTTATTAAAACTCATTTGCAAAAAAACATACCTCGATTTCTGGACTTTCTTCCTGTGCATGCATGGTTTGGACAGAATTGTATCCCAATGACACTGTAATAAGCAGCTTTGAGCATTTTTTAAAAGTAGGCTTCATGCCCAATGCGGGGCTTGAACTCACACCCCTGAGATCAAGAGTCCCATGCTTTACCTACTAAGCCAGCCAGGCATCCCATGTTTCTTTCTTATTTTTTTAAGTTACTGCTTTTTTTTTTTATTTTTTTGAGTGCATTCCAGTGAATTTTATTTTTTTTGCATTATTTTGTTTTTTCAGTGTTCCAAGATTTATTGTTTATGCCCCATACCCAGTGCTCTATGCAATATTTCTCTAGAATAAGTTTCTAGAGCAGGTTACTTGATCAAAGGAGATGAGCCTTTTCATGAGTCTTGGTTTGTTTTGCTAAATTATTCTAGATAAAATGATGTACATTATCTCAAGCAAGTTAGGAAGGTACTGGGACGCCTGGGTGACTCAGTCGATTGGGCGTCTGCCTTTGGCTCAGGTCATGATCTCAGGGTCTTGGGATTGAGCCCCGCTTTGGGCTCTTTGCTTTAGGGAGCCTGCTTCTCCCTCTCTCCCCTTGCCACTCCCCCTGCTTATGCACCATCTCTCTCTCTCTGACAAGTAAATAAATAAAATCTTAAAAAAAAAAAGAGGGGCTCCTGGGTGGGTCAGTGGTTAAGCCTCTGCCTTCAGCTCAAGTCATGATCCTGGAGTCCTGGGATCGAGCCCTGCATCGGGCTCCCTGCTCGGCAGGAAGCCTGCTTCTCCCTCTCTCACTCCCGCTGCTTGTGTTCTCTCTCTGGCTGTGTTTCTCTCTGTCAAATAAATAAAATCTTAAAAAAAATTAAAACAAAAAAAAAGATATGAAGGTACCTGTGTTTTTCTTCCCAAAACTCTGCTGAAAATTGGTTTTTATTATTTTTATTCATTTGTGTAAAAACTATTAAGTGGAATTGTGTATCTTGAAACTAAGAGCTAGACTTTTTTTTTTTTTAAAGATTTCCTTCATTTGACAGAGAGACACAGCAAAAGTGGGAACACAAGCAGGGGAAATGGGAGAGGAAGAAGCAGGCTTCCTGCCAAACAGGCGGCCTGATGCAGGGCTCTATCCCGGGACCCCGGGATCATGACCAGAGCCGAAGGCAGATGCTTAACACCTGAGCCACCCAGGCACCCCAAGAGCTAGACGTTTGTATCAGTTAGCTATTGTGTCACAAACCATCCCCAAACTTAGTGGCTTAGTGATTTATTATTTCTTGCAAGTCTATGGGTTGGTAGGACTGTAGCTTGCTTAGCGGTCTGTGGTCAGTCGGTGGATTGGCCCCGGGACTGGTTTCCGATGCCTCATCTACCACCAGAGGGCTCTTTTTCATGTGGTCCGGCATCCCCGCAGGCTAACTCAGGTGTGTCCTCATGGCATGGCAGGCTTCCAAGAGAGTAAGGGCCACCTAACACCTAGGCCTAGAACTG
>PITA01011859.1:0-64760 GCA_004023965.1 Spilogale gracilis
CCCTCCAAGTCCCTCAGTTTGTTTCTGTGTCCAAAGTCTCTCTTGTTTCGTTTCTCTCCCTGGATTTCCCTAGTTCCCATTTACTTTCCTTCTCCTACTGTCCTCTAGGTTACGCCTTATGTACCACAAGTAAGTGAAACCATGTGATACTTGACTTTCTCTACTTGGCTTATTTCAGTCAGCATAATGTCTTCCAGTCCAGTCCATATTGCTACAAAAGTTGGATACTCATCCTTTCTGATGGAGGAATAGTATTCCATTGTATATATGTACCACATCTTCTTTATCCATTCATCTGTTGATGGGCACCTTGGCTCTTTCCACAGTTTGGCGATTGTGGCCACTGCTGCGATGAACATTGGGGTACATATGGCCCTTCTTTTTCTGTATCTTTGGGGTAAATGCCCAGTAGTGCAATTGCAGGGTCATAGGGTAGCTCTTGTTTCTTTTTTTTTTAATTAATTTTTTTTTAATTTTTTCAGTGTTCCAAGATTCACTGCCCATTCCCCACACCCAGCGCTCCATGGGATAGCTGCCTCAGTACCCACCACCAGGCTCTCCCATACCCCCAACCCCTCCCTCCAAGTCCCTCAGTTTGTTTCTGTGTCCAAAGTCTCTCATGTTTCGTTTCTCTCCCTGAATTACCCTACTTCCCATTTATTTCCCTTCTCCTGTCTTCAGTATTACCTCTTATGCACCACAAATAAATAAAACCATGTGACACTTGACTTTCTCTACTTGGCTTATTTCACTCAGCATAATCTCTTCCAATCCAGTCCATGTTGCAACAAAAGTTGGGTATTCCTCCTTTCTGATGGAGGCATAGTATTCCATTGTATATATGTACCACATCTTCTTTATCCATTCATCTGTTGAAGGACACCTTGGCTCTTTCCACAGTTTGGCGATTGTGGCCATTGCTCCTATGAACACTAGGGTACATATGACCCTTCTTTTCACTACATCTGTATCTTGGGGGTAAATGCCCAGTAGTGCGATTGCAGGGTCATAGGGTAGTTCTATTTTTAATTTTTTAAGGAATCTCCACACTGTTTTCCAAAGCGGCTGCACCAACTTGCATTCCCACCAACAGTGTAAGAGGGTTCCCCTTTCTCCGCAGCCTCTCCAACACTTGTTGTTTCCTGACTTGTTAATTTTGGCCATTCTGACTGGTGTAAGGTGGTATCTTAGAGTGGTTTTGATTTGAATTTCCCTGATAGCTAGTGATGATGAACATTTTTTCCTGTGTCTGTTAGCCATTTGTATACCTTCTATGGAGAAGTGCCTCTTCATGTCTCTTGCCCATTTTTTGATGTGTTCATCTTCTTTTTGGATGTTGAGTTTGAGTAATTCTTTATAGATCTTGGATATCAGCCCTTTGTCTGTAGTGTCATTTGCAAATATCTTCTTCCATTCTGCGGGTTGCCTCTTTGTTTTGTTCACTGTTTCCTTTGCTGTACAGAAGCTTTTTATTTTGATGAAGTCCCAGAAGTTCATTTTCGCTTTTGTCTCCTTTGCCTTTGGAGACATGTCTTGAAAGAAGTTGCTGTGGCCGATGTCAAAGAGGTTACTGCCTATGTTCTCTTCCAGGATTTTGATGGAGTCCTGCCTCACATTGAGGTCTTTCATCCATTTCGAGTTTGCCTTTGTCTAGTTTCATTCTTCTATATGTAGCTGTCCAATTTTCCCAGCACCATTTGTGAAGAGACTGTCTTTTTTCCACTGGATATTTTTTCCTGCTTTGTCGAAGATGATTTGACCATAGATTTTTGGGTCCATATCTGGAGTCTCTACTCTGTTCCATTGGTCTAGTTCTCTGTTTCTGTGCCAGTACCATGCTATCTTGGTAATCACAGCTTTGTAATAAAGCCTGAAGTCAGGTAATGAGATGTCCCCAGCTTTGTTTTTCTTCTTCAGCAATTCCTTAGCAATTCGGGGTCTTTCTTGGTTTCATATAAATTTTAGGATTGTTTGCTCCAATGCTTTTTGAAGTATGTCGGTGGAATTTTGATCAGAATGGCATTGAAAGTATAGATTGCTCTGGGCAGTATAGACATTTTGGCAATGTTTATTCTTCAGATCCATGAGCACAGAATGCTCTTCCATCTTTTTGTGTCTTCTTCAATTTCTTTCATGAGTGTTCTGCAGTTCCTCGAGTACAGATCCTTGATTTCTTTGGTTACGTGCTATAGTAAATGGAATCGATTCTCTGATTTCCCTTTCTATATTTTCATTGTTAGTGTATAAGAATGCAACTGATTTCTGTGCATTGATTTTGTATCCTGCCACATTACCTAATTGTTGTATGAGTTCTAGTAGTTTGGGAGTAGAGTCTTTTGGGTTTTCCACATAGAGTATCATGTCATCTGCAAAGAGAGAGAGTTTGAATTCTTCTTTGCCAAGCTGAATACCTTTTACTTCTTTCTGTTCTCTGATTGCTGTTGCTAGGACTTCTAACACTACGTTGAACAGTAGTGGTGAGAGTAGGCATCCTTGTCTTGTTCCTGATCTCAGAGGGAAGGTTGTCAGTTTTTCCCCGTTGAGAATGATACTCGCTGTGGGTTTTTCGTAGATAGATTTTATGAGGTTGAGAAATGTTCCCTCTATCCCTATACTTTCCCTCACTCGGCACTGGGCGCACTTTCTCTCTGCAGATCTATATCCCCAATTCCCTGGCTGCCCCTCAGGCACTCCGTTTCTGTTTGCTTTGAATCGGACCGTAATCTACTGTTGTTCCCCAAACACAGAGCACTTTCGTGCTGGGGTATTGCCTTCCAATGGGTCGCCTCTGCAGGCTCCTTCCTCGCACCCCTGGTCTTTGGGTAACCCTCTGATCGCTCTCACTTCTCTCTACCTCTTTGCCGATGGCCCTTGTCCCCCATGGTGATCCAGAAGTGTGAAATATCACATTTCAGGCTGATTTCATGAGTGCTCACAGTGTTCCTGTAGTGTTTTTTGCAGGAATTGAGCTCATTTCAGGGGACTCCCTGAAATGCGGTCACCTGGCCTTCCGTCATCTTCCCGATTCCCCGAGCAGCTGTTTTTAACTCCTCAAAGAATTGGGTTGTCAAACGATCTCAAAGGGCTACTACAGGCCCTCAGCTATGTTAGAATGCTTTTCTTTCCCATTGAGTTCTTTCCCACTTAGCTTAAGGGAGAAGGTATAAAAAAAATTCCCACAAGGCTCTGAATATTACCTTCCAACTTGACCAAATAACTGTGACATTATTAAATCCTTTCAACTATTTCACCAGGTTTCAGTCAGGACAAACAGTAAATATTTCTGGCATTAAACAACCTTAGGTGTCACCAAAGATGGTACAAAAGATACTATCCTAACCAAGACCTACAGTCACTCCCAAAAAGAGCCAACAGCAAGGACAGATAACCAGAATGTCCCCAGCAGGCAAAAAAGCCAAACCAAGTGTTTCAAATAAGACAAGCAAGAAGGAAATAGCAATCCCTGAGACAGAATCAATTGGTTTGGATTTGGAAATAGACAATGTGGAATTTATTTTCCTCTCTGGACTAGGCTCAGGATAATCTATTTCCAAAATCTTGTAAGAATCCTTTCTGGATTTATTTAAGAAATCCTTTAACTATAGGCCTTAGTTCAGTTGGCCTTTGAAAAAGGACTGCCTGCAGCCTCAGGTTTTCTTACTCTAAAAAGCAACTGTTCAACAGTCTCTTCAGAGTGAAAAACAATTCAGAGGAGTACTAGAATGAGTACCATAATACAAGAGGAAAGAATATAGCAATACAAATTACATTTTATACATAAGTCTTAAAAGTTTCTGTTGAAGGTACCTTTTTTCTCTTTAATTTTTTATCACCTTTTCCAATGAATTTTCAACTAAACTATTTTGGAATTTTAAAACTCTTAGAGGTTGCTGCATGCCAATTTAAATCGCTATTTTCATTGCTTGTTAATATCAAAGCAAACACTTTTTAATTTAGCTTGAGAAAACAAGTTGACAAGACTGACAGTTTCCCATAATGGTTCCCGAAATTCTAATATTAGCCAAGTTGATCCATTTAGTTAAGAATGTGCATTAGGGGGCCCCTGGGTGGCTTAGTCAGTTAAGCATCCAACTCTTGATTTTGGCTTGCATCATGATCTTGAGGCCCCACATCAGGCTCTATGCTTAGTGGGGATTTTGTTGGAGATTTCCCTTTCTCCCTCTGCCCCTCCCCCTACTCACTTGCAACTTGCACGTGCACATGCTCTCTAAAATGAATACATAAATCTTTAAATAAAATGTGTATTAGAAGAGACCCAAGTTTTTAAATATAAGAGGCTGAGGTCCAGGGGGAGGGGTATGGGGGAGCGCCTCTACTGAGTGAGTAGGTTGGAGGATTAGGACGGCACAACTCAAAACCAGAGTTTAAGGAAAACGAACAAGTACTCACTAAAAACAAAACCTTCACAAAAACGGGAAAAACAAAGCTTTTAAAAAGACCCCAAATAAAACCCAGAAAGCTCAAAATGCAAAGCATTTTGCAAAGAGAAAACTTAGCTTCTAACTGCAAGGTTAGCAAGAAAGCAATGAACTTAACAGGCTTACAGGCACCTAGTTTACTCACCAAACTTAAAGTTGTTGGGGGTCTTCTCTAAATCCCACTTTTCTATTACACCAAGTAAAAGTAAAGCAGCCAGTTTTGTTTTACCAGCAAAATGAGTTTCTTTGGGCATAGCAAAGGAACTCTAATTCAGGATATGCAAGCTATGGCAAATATGCTCAAAGGAGGGGAATGTGACACTGTAGAGAAAAGAAGAAGATGCTTTGAATAAAAGTCCACTGGAGAAAAGCAAGAGTTCAGAGTGCTCCTAGTTTCTCACTGGCTGACTTAATTTATTATTGGCTGAACTTGTTGCCAGACAAGCAGAAATTCTTCCTATCTTCTGCAGAGTAGTAAAATAGACTTCTTCCTGTTGGAAATGCAAGATATCTCTTTCCCTTGGGGTACACAACTGCCAATGAGTGGTGGTCTGTGAAAGCTCGCCTTTCTGGACTCTCAACTTCATTGTAAATGAAGTTTCCTTGACTCAGCTTAACAGAATATTACATCAATGCATAAAAATCAATCTAACTTTAAATACTGACAACAAACATGTAGGAACTAAAATTTTAAACACAATAAAACTTAAAATCAAGCCAAAGGAAGTGAAATATTTTGGTATTAACTTAGCAAAACGTGTACAACATCTACATGATAAAAAATTCAAATGCCCATGAAAGAATCCAAAGAAGTCCATAATAAATGGAGAGATAGGGGCGCCTGGGTGGCTCAGTTGGTTGACCGACTGCCTTCAGCTCAGGTCATGATCCTGGAGACCCGGGATCGAGTCCCACATCGAGCAGGAAGCCTGCTTCTCCCTCTCTCACTCCCCCTGCTTGTGTTCCCTCTCTGGCTGTGTTTCTCTCTGTCAAATAAATAAAATCTTTAAAAAATAAATAAATAAATAAAAAATAAATGGAGAGATAAACATAGATTGGAAGACTCACATAATAAAGATGTCTATCTGACCCTATTCTACAGCTTTAATTTATTTACTATCAAAATTCCAGCAAGGATTTTGCAGACATTCACAAATTTAACTTTTTAAAAATTTAGAGGGACAATCCAATAATCACACTACTGGGTACAAAAGGAATGCATGCACCCCTGTGTTTACTGCAGCCAAGATGTGGAAGCAGTTCAAGTGTCCATCGACTGAGGAATAGATTAAAAAAAAAAATGGGGTGTTTGTGTGTACAACTACATATAGAGAAATACACACATACACACACACACACACACACACACACACACATAATGGAATATTACCTATAATAAAGAATGAAACCTTGCCATTTGCAGTGACATGGATGGACCTAAAGAATATTATGCTAAGCAAAATAAGTCAGAGAAAGACAAGTACCATTACAATTTCACTCATATGTGGAATTCAAGAACAAAAGGACAAAGGAAAAAAAAGGGCTAAAACAAGAATCAGACTCTTAACTATAGAGAAAAAACTGATGGTTACTAGAGAAAAGGTGGGATGGGGAAGTTAGGTGATAGGGCTTAAAGAGTATACTTACCAGGATGAGCACGGAGTAATGTAGAGAATTGCTGAATCACTATACTGCACACCAGAAACTAACATAACAGTATATGTTTATTAGAATCATAAACAAAAAACACCACTTTAACAAAAAAAGTGGAAAATTACTCTATCCAATGTTAAGAACTATTATATGGCTATATTAATCAGAACCATGATTTTGGCAAAGAAATAGAAACACAGATGAGTGGAACATTTTAAAAACCAGAAACAGACAATGACATGTGTTCAGTTGGTTTTTGACAAAAAATTAAAAATAATTCAATGAAGGAAGAACTAGACTGTCGATATATACTACCACACAACTATCCATAAACAAAACAAAAAAAAAAGGATTTCAACCTAACATCTCATATAAAATTAACTGAAAATATGTGACAAGCTTCAACGGTAAGAGTCATCTCCTAAACAAGGCCACTTTATCAAGAAGGGTAGAAGTACCTTTCTGCCTATTACATAACACACAGACTCAAGCAAAATGAGGAAACAGATGTTCCAAATGAAAGAACAAGATAAAACCTCAGGAAAAAACCTTAATAAAGCATAAAAAACTAATTTACCTAATAAAGAATTCTAAGTAATGATCACAAAAAAACCTCAGCAAATTGGAAAGAAGAGTGGATTAAACAGACTGGAAACTTCAAAAAACAGATTAAACAAGAGTAAGAAAAGTACCTGCTTAAATCAAAGAGCTGAAGAATAACTGAGAAATACACCAGCGGGTTTCAACAGACTAGATGAAGCAGAAGGATTAGTGAACTGGAAAACAGGGCACTGGAACTCACCCAATCACAGAAGGAAAAAAAAAAAAAAAGAATGAAAAAAGTGAAGACAGCTTACCTACAAGACAACCTCAAGTGGTGTAACATTTGCATTATAAGGGTCCCAGAAGGAATAGAAAGAGTCAAAAAACTTATCTGAAGAAACAATGGCTGAACGCATCCTTAGTTTGAGTAAAGAAAGACATCCAGATCCAAGAAGCCCAGAGAATTCAAAAATAATAATAATAACCAAAAGAAGTGCAATAATACACATTATAAACAAAACACCAAAAGCTAAAGACAATGAAAGAACCTTAAAAGCAGCAAGAAAAAAGCAACTTATGTACAAAGGAAACACCCACAAGACTACAGTCGTATTTTTCAGCCAGGAAAGAAAGGAGTGGCACAGTATACTCAAAGAATTAGGAAGAAAAAGCAATTTACAACCAAGAATACCCTACCGAGCAAGCTTATTCAGACCTGCAGGAGGGAGGAAGTTTTCCAGGAAAAAAAAATTATACGAGCTGATCACCATGAAACCAGCAACAGAAGAAATATTAAGGGAATTCTTCAAGCTGAAAAAAGACACTAATTAGTAACAAGAAAACATAAAAATATAAATCCCACTGGGAAAGGTAAATATGTAATAAACGTAGTGGACTGATGGCTTAAAACTAGTGTGAGGTTAAAAAAAGTAGTGACAAGACCACTAAAACAGATAAAGCAAAAACAAATAAAAATATGCAAAACGTGGCATCAAAAAAATTAAACTGGGGGTTTTGGAAAAGTGTGAGTAAAAACGTAGTTTTGAAATGCATTCAAACTCAGGCTGCTATCAACTATAAATAGTTATATGAGCAGGCTGTTATATATGAGCTCATGATAACCACTAAACTAAAACCTACAGTAGATAATGAGAAAGAAAACTAAGCATAATACTAAACAAAGTCATCAGACCACAAGGGAAGAGAGCAAGAAAAAAAGGAACAGAGAAGAACTACAAAACAGCCAGAAAACAATTGAACAAAATGACAGTAAACAAATAACCATCCATTACTTTAAAGGCAAGTGGACTAAATTCTCCTATCAAGGCACAGAATACCTTAATTGATTTAAGGGAAAAAAAGAAGAAGAAGAAGAAAAAAAGACTTATCTATACTACCTACAAAAAACTCACCTGAGATGTGAAGAGGTGTATAGACTAAAAGTGAATTGAAAGAAAAAATGTTCCATGTACTAGAAACCAAAAGAAAGTTGGGGTGGCTATAAGGCAACAAAAAAGACTAAAAGAATGTAATAAAAGAACAAAAAAGGGGCTATTACATAATGATAAAGGTGTCAATCCAACAAGAAGATGTAACATTTGTAAATACTTACCCAACAAAAGACCACCAATTATAAAAGCAAATATTAACAATCTAAAAAGAGAAATTGCCAGCAATGGAATGACTAATAGGGGGCTTTCATGTTCCATTTAAATCAATGGATAGATCACTCACACAGAAAATGAACAGGAAACGTCAGCCCTAAATGATACATTAGGCCAGACAGACTCAATAGATAAATACAGAACACTCCAGCCAAAATCAAAAGAATACACATTCTTCTCCAGTGTATTTGGAACATTCTCCAAGATAGATCATATGTCAGAACGCAAAACGAGGTTCAGTAAATTTAGAAAGATTAAAATGTCAACCATCTTTTTTAACCAAAATGGTATAAGCCCTCTTACAGAAAACAGAAATCAATTATAAAAATACTGGAAAACTCACAAATATATAGAGCTTAAACAGGCCACTGAACAACTGATAGGTAAATGAAGAAATCGTATGTGAAATCAGAAGTAACTTGAGACAAATGAAAATATTAATACTCCATACCAAAGGCAGGATGAAACAAAAGCAGTTCTAAAAGAGAAGTTGACAGTGATACATGCCCACCTACCTGAAGAAACAGGAATACAGGATATGTATCATACACATACACACACTGGCACACCACAGAATAATGGTCATAAAAAGAAAGAAATCTCACCAAGCGTGATAATATGAATAGAACCTAATGATTTATGCTAAAGGAAATAAGTGAGACAAAGACAAAAAAAAAAAAAAAAAAAAAAAAAAAAAAAAAAAAAAAAAAAAAAAAAAAAACCACCACCATATGATCTCACTTATATGTAGAATCCTTAAAAAGAAATGAGCAAAACAAAACAAAAAACTCATAGAGAGTAGAATGGTGGTTTTAAGAGGGGAGGAGGGTTGAGGATGGATGAAATTGGTGAAGGGGGTCAAGAGCTATAAACTTCCAGTTAAAAAATAAATAAGTTATGGAAATGTAATGTCAGCATGGTGACCACAGACAATAATATTGTACTGCACATTTGAAAGTTGCCAAGAGAATAAATCTTAATCACAAGAAAAAAACTTTTTTGTAACTTTGTGTGCTAATGGATGGTAACTGATGTACTGTGGTGATCGTTCTGCGGTGTACAAAATAAGAAACCACTAATGTTATAAACCTAAAACTAGAATGTCATATTGCTAATTAAACATCGATTAAAAAAATGGTAGTAAAAGACATGAAAGGACTTTTCACCAAAAAGGATGGATGGCAAATAAGCACACAAAAACATGTTCAACATCATTAGCCATCATGGAAATACAAATTAAAATCAGAATCAGTTATCGGCATACACTTACCAGAGTGGCTAAAATTTAAAAAAAAAAAAAATGTGATGGTCAAACTCGCAGAATAAGAAAGTAAGGACCGCGGCACCTGGGTGGCTCAGTCGTTGAGCGTCTGCCTTTGGTTCATGTCATGATCCCGGAGTCTGGGATCGAGCCCTGCATTGGGCTCCCTGATCAGCAGGAAGCCTGCTTCTCGCTCTCTCACTACCCCTGGCTTGTGCTCCCTCTCTAGCTGCATTTCTCTCTGTCAAAAAAATAAATAAATAAAATCTTAAAAAAAAAAGACACAAAAAACTATAAGCTCCTAACAGTATGAATAGCATTTACCCAAGAAAACAGCAGATTCTCAACAAGAACAGCATAAACCTTGTGATGTTTTAACTTGCCCTAGACTCATGCCCGCTCTCTAGCTCCAGAGCAGCTTCAATAAAACAGTAATTTCATAACCAGAGTAGCTGAGTAAACCAGCAGCCTAGCAGTCACAGGAGGTAGGAAACTAAGCTTAGAGCTCCTCACAAGGCCCTATCTCCAGAATACTATCAGTATCTGACTTGCCTGGCAGATTTTAGGAAAAAACTTATTCATGGGACTTATAATTTGATTCAGCAGTTCTTCAATGGGAAAGCCCTATCCCCAGGCCATTTCTTTAAAACAATCCGCAACAATGAATTATTAATTATTACTAAATAAATTATTATTGCAGATATCTGAAACAGCTATAATGGTTTAAGGAACCAAGACTGGCCAAAAATACCTAAAAAGGAAGATCTAGAAAATGTTGTCCATAAGTAGCACTGACAAGAGCTGACCTATTCCTTGGGATGTTGAATGCTATTTGTATGAACAGAACTGTGCATACTGAGAAAAAAGAAGGCCCAAGTCCCTCAACTCTGGAAAACCCGGAGGCCCTGCACAAGGAGAAAGTACTGGTCAAGCTGATTATAAACTGCCAGAGAATGGAAGGCATGCCTCCAAAAAAAACCCACAGAATCCCTTGGTAAAGGATGAAAGACTTACTGACTCAAGGCACTTAAAGAAATCCCTGTGTAATTAATTCACAGGCAACCAACTAACCATGTCTTTTGTAGCTACACACAACAGAAAATATCAACTTTACAAAAATTAGCCTAGAAAGGGCATTAAACAAATGAAACAAATTGCAACAAAACAACACACTTCTGGGGAGGGAGTGGGGGAACTTAGTGCCAAAGTTGTTACAATGTTATTTACAATGTTTAGTCTTCCCTAAGTGGCTCAGTGGGTTAAAGCCTCTGCCTTCTGCTCAGGTCATGATCTCAGGGTCCTGGGATCAAGGCCCCCCATCCGGCTCTCTGCTCAGCAGGAAGCCTGTTTCCTCTGCTCTCTCTGCCTACATCTCTGACTACTTGTGATATCTCTCTCTCTCTGTCAAATAAATAAATAAAATCTTTAAAAATAAATAAATAAAATGTTCAGTCTTTCAACAAAAAAACCTGAAAGACACAGGAATAGGAAAGTATAACAGGGAAAAAGCAATCAAGAGAAAATGTACTTGAGGAGCCCAGAAGTTTGATTTAGTAAACAAAGACTTTTAAGTCAACTATTACAAATAAGTTCAAAATTAAAAATGAAATTAGAGAGAAGCAGACTCCCCACCGAGCAGGGAGCCCAACAGGGGACTCGATCCCAGGATCCTGGGATCACAACCCAAGCCCCACTTGTGCTGTCTCTCCCTCTCTCTTTCTCAAATAAATAAATATTTCTTAAAAAGGCAATTATGTCTAAAATACATTACCATTATGAAAATGCCTCACCAAATAGAGAGCATAAAGACACAGCAATCATTTAACAAGAAAAAAAAAAAAAGTACAACCAAATTCAGGAGTTGAATGTACAAAATCTATAATGAAGCAGCATTAGACAGACAAAAAATTTGAACTAGCAGAAGAAACAATCAGCAAACTTTTTTTTTGTTTTTTGTTTTTTTGTTTTTTTAAATCAGCAAACTTTAAGACAGGACAAAATACAGAGAAGGGATAAATGGTGGAGAGTAGGGTGACCCTAAGCCTGCCTCCTCAGTTGAATACAGCTAAAGATGGGATCATTCTGAATACCCACAAAATCAATCAGAAGTATAAAGAACAAAGCTCTACATGTACAAACGAGAAAAACAACTCATGGAAGGTAGGAACTGCACAGACCACTGGAGAAAAGAGCAGTAGGCAGTAGATGCTCCCCAGGGGAGAGCTCTAACTGAAGAGGGAGTAGCAAGGACAGAGAAAAAGGGGGGGGGGGGGAGTGAGAACAAGCACAAGGAGACTACTGCTCAAAACCATTGATGGGGCAGTGAGGGACCAGTTGTCTATAAAGAGTGGAATGCAGATTCTGAGTTATCAGAGGATTGAAACATAGCCAGGTTCATGCTCAGGGGAACTGATTGGTGCCCTGATCGGAGAGCAGAGTTGAGACCCACCAGCAAGCAGCATATGGATCCCCAGGGTCACACAGGGAGAAGCAGTTCCCCTGCTTGGAGTGCATTTGGGAGATGTGTCAAAGCCTCTCCAAGCAAAGGACTCTCTGGGCACTATCAAACCATCCCACCCACCAGTACAGAAACAAAGATGCTGGCTGGAGGCTACAAACTTGCTGTACCAGCTGAGTGTTGTGATTTTCCATAAACTCTGAACCTGCATTTCCCGCTGCTGCCTTCTTCAACAAGCCAGCAGGGCCACAGCTTGAGAGCTTGAGTTCATTAAGGAAAGTTAAATGTTAAGACCTCCCCAACGGGCAAAGGACACTAGAGGGCGCCATCTAATGGTACAGGAACAAAGTTGCTAGCTAAGGGCTACAAACTCCACCAGCACTGGCTGTGTACTGCAATTCACCACAAACATCAAACTGCTGCGGGGTGGTGCTACAAGCCCGCACTGGCCACAATGCAGGGAAACCCGCCCCGAGAGGATCTGTGGAGGTGTCTCTGGGGTCTCTGAAGTGTACAGTTTTCAGAGACATGCCTAAGATAAAACACTGGAGTGTTGCCTCCCTTTGGCAGGCAGACAGCTCTGACACAAGCAGGGTGAGGAATTTATCTGACTGAAAACAGGGACACAGGAAAGGTCTCTGCACATCTATGAGGGCTCCCTAAAGAAGGGTGATGTGCCTTTCCTGCTCCGGAGACAAGAGGACAAGGCAAAGTCATTTTCTCTGTCACCCACCAGCTCGATCCATTTAGTTACCATACTAGATCCAATAGTTACCTACTTTCTCCCTTCCCAGACCAATCTTTTAGAATGGAATATTACCCATAGTTAAAGGATTAACTTAAAATATAATTGTCTTTAACTCACTTGATCTGAAAGTACAGTTTCCCCTAAATTTCTCCTTATTTTTATAGGTAAAACAGTAATGGAACACAGCAAGGGGTAAGTGTTTCCATTTTATTTTTTATTGACCCCGGCTGGGAATAAGTAATTTTTCTTTGACTTTATACTTGGTGAGAAGTCAAAAGAGAAACTGAAGATAAGGTAGATTATCTTCTTAGCAGTTTAGTCTCTTTGATCCCAGCTCTTATTTCCTGCCCCATTCTGCTTTCCTTACTGTCCAGACTGATTAGGCAGCTGATTTTATTCTTTTTAAGTCTAATGATATTGTATAGGTTTTTTGGTTTGTGTTTGATACGAATGAATTTGTTGACTAACTATTAGCTTAATAAAGAATTACTCAGGGGCCGCCTGAGTGGTTCAGTTGGTTAGGCCACTGCCTTCAGCTCAGGTCATGATCCTGGAGTCCTGGGATCGAGTACCCCATGGGGGCAGGTGGTGTCCCAGCTCCGCGGGGAGTCTGCTTCTCCCTCTGACCTTCTCGTCTCTCATGTTCTCTCTCACTCACTCTCTCTCTCAAATAAATAAATAAAGTCTTTGGGGAAAAAAAAGAAAGAATTATAAACCTGACAAAAGTAAAGAGTTCAGCAAAGTTGCAAAATACAATCTCAATATAAAAAATCAATTGTATTTATACATCCAATGACCAACACATACATGAATTTTTTTTTAATTGTGCTAATAAAACCATAAGAGGCTCAGGTAGAACAAACTGAGGGTTCCTGAAAGGGAGGTTGGAGGGAGCTAAGGGGTGATGGTATTAAAGAGCACACTTGCAATTAGCACTGGGTGTTGCCTGCAAGTGATGAATCATTACATTCTGCCCCTGAAACTATTAAGACACTATATGTTAACTAACTTGAATTTAAATAGAATCTTGAGGAAAAAAGAAAAAAGAAATTTGGTACTAACAGTACCAAAAAGAATAAAACACTTAAGGAACAAATGTAACCAAAAAGGTGCAAAACTTTCACAGTGAAAACTATAAATTACAGTTGAAAGAAATTAAAGAGCTAAATAAAATGGAAAGACAGCCCATGTTCATGGATTAGAAAAGGGAAACAATTTTTTTGAGAGACAGAGTGAGAATGTGAGGAGAGGGGAAGAAGGAGAGAAAAAATCTTAAGCAGGCTTCATTCCTAGCATGGAGCCTGACTAAGGTCTCAATCTCATGACCCTGAGATCATGACCTGAGCCAAAATCAAGAATTGGGACACTTAACCAACTGATCCACCCAGGTGCCCTGGAAAATTAATATTAAGATGACAATACTCTCCAATTTATTTACAGACTTAATCCAATAAAAATCCCAGATGGCTGTTTGCAGAAGTTGACAAGCTGATGTTACTATTCACATGCAAAGTCAAGGAACCCAGACAATTTAAATAATCTTGAAACCTAAAAAAAATTAGGGACTTCACAAGCTACAATAATTAAAAAAGAATGGCATAAGGATAGCATATACATCAATAGAAGAGAATTCACGGTAAAGAAATAAACTCTTACATTTATGGTTAATTTAATTTCAAAAAAAAAAAAAAAGCCAGTAAAATATAGTGGAAAAATAATCTTTTCACAAATGGTGCTGGGACAACTGGATACTCACATGCATAAAAATGAAGCTAGACACCTTACAGCACACACACAAATTAACTCAAAGTGAACCACAATTTTAAGTGAAAAAGTTAAAACTATAAAACTCTTAGAAACAAATCTTCATGGAGTGCCTGGGTGATTCAGTTGGTTAAACATCTGCCTTCTGCTCAGGTCATGATCCTGGAGTCCCAGGATGAAGTCCCACATCAGGCTCCTTGCTCAGCTGGGAGTCTGCTTCTCCCTCTCCCTCTCCCCTCTGCTCCTGCCCTGCCCATGCTCACTTGATCTCGCTCAATCGCTCATTCTCTCTCTCAAATAAACAAAATATTTTTAAAAGGGGGAGGGTATCTGACTGGCTCAGTCATTTAAGCACCTGCCTTTGGCTCAGGTTCACATTGGGCTTCCTGCTCAGCGGGTGTCTGCTTCTCCTTCTTTCTCTGCCCCTCTGACTCCCACTGCCTTGTGCACTCTCTCTCCCAAATAAATAAATAAAATCCTTAAGAAAATAAAAGGAAAAGAAAGAAATCATGACCTTGGGTTAAGCAATTATTTCTTAGGACACCAAAAGTATAAGCAAAGGAAGTAAAAATAGATTGGACTGCAAAATTTTAAAACATTTGTGCTTCAAATGACACCATCAAGAAAATGGAAAGATAGCTCACAGAACAGGAGAAAATATTTATAAATCATGTATCTGATATAGGACTTGTATAAAAACTTATAAAGAATACTTTATAAAAATAAAAAGATAAATAATCCAACTAAAATATGAGCAAACAACTTAAATAGATACTTCTTTAAAGAAGATATAAAAAGGGGTGTCTGGGTGGCTCAGTTGGTTAAGGGACTGCCTTCAACTCAGGTCATGATCTCGGAGATCCGGGATCAAGTTCCACATCGGGCTCCCTGCTTGGCCCTCTCTCACTCCCCCCCCTGCTTGTGTTCCCTCTCTGGCTGTGTTTCTCTCTGTCAAATAAATAAAATCTTAAAAAAAAAAAAAGATATAAAAATGGCCAATAAGCACTTGAAAAGTCATTAAATACCATTAGTCATTAGGGAAATGTAAACCAAAACCAAAACAATGAGATAAAGCTTTCTACCCAGTAAGATGGCTAATAAAATCAGGGGTGCCTGGGTGGCTCAGTTGGTTAAGCGACTGCCTTCGGCTCAGGTCATGATCCCAGAGACCTGGGATCGAGCCCCACATCGGGCTCCCTGCTCGGTGGGAAGCCTGCTTCTCCCTCTCTCACTCCCCCTGCTTTTGTTCCCTCTCTGGCTGTGTTTCTCTCTGTCAAATAAATAAATAAATAAAATTTTTTTTAAAAAGATGGCTAAAATCAAATGAAAGACAATGAAAAGTGCTGACAAGGATGCAGAGAAATTAGAATCTTCATTCCTTGCTAATGAGACTATAAAATGATGCAATCTCCTTGGAACAAAGCTTGGCAGAGTTCCTTAAATTTTTTTTTCAGTTCCTTAAAATTTAATCACAGAATTATCACATGACCCAGCAATTCTACTGGTACATTTATAGCCAAGAGAAATGAAAACTTAGGTGTACCCAAAAACTGGTACATAGAGGATTATGCCTAACAACCACAAAGTAGAAATAACCCAAATGTCCATCAATTCATGAATGGATTTTTTAAATGTAGTATATCCATGCACTGGAAAACTATTCAACCATAAAAAGGAATAAAGTATTGATATATGCAACAATGGGTGCACCTTGAAAACACTATGCTAAGTGAAAGAAGCCAGCATAAAAGACCAGATGTTATTCCACTTATATGAAATGTCCAGAATAGGCAAATCCATACAGACAGAAAGTAGCTTTGTGGTTGCCATGGGGTTTCTTTTTAGGGTGATGAAAATATTCTGTAATTAGAAATATTTACCCAACTCCTGTAAATACACTAAAAATCAATGAACTGTATACTTCAAAAGGACATATTTATTATCTTTTTTTTTTTTACTTTAAATTTATTTTATTTTTTCAGTGTTCCAGGATTCATTGCCCATGCCCCACACCCAGTGCTCCATGCAATACGTGCCCTCAGTACCCACCACCAGGCTCTCCCATCCCCCCACCCCCTCCCTCCAAGTCCCTCAGTTTGTTTCTGTGTCCAAAGTCTCTCATGTTTCGTTTCTCTCCCTGAATTACCCTACTCCCCATTTACTTTCCTTCTCCTACTGTCCTTTATATTACCCCTTATGCACCACAAGTAAGTGAAACCATGTGATACTTGACTTTCTCTACTTGGCTTATTTCACTCAGCATAATCTGTTCCAATCCAGTCCATGTTGCTACAAAAGTTGGTGCAGCCGCTTTGGAAAACAGTGTGGAGTTTCCTTAAAAAATTAAAAATACCATCTTAAGGGATGCCTGGTAAGCGTCTGCCTTTGGCTTAGGTCATAATCTCAAGTTCCTGGGATGGAGTCCCACATCAGGCTCCTTGCTCAGTGGGGAGCCTACTTCTCCATCTGCCTGCCACTCCCCCTGCTTGTGCTGGTGTGAGCTCGTTCTTGCTCTCTCTCTCTCTCTCTGACAATAAATAAAATCTTTTTAAAAAATACAATTTTAATGAAATAAAACTAAACACCTGAATACCATATGACCCAGCAATTACATACTTGGACATTTATCTTAGAAAAAAGAAAACTTATGTTCAAACAAAAATCTGTATACAAGTGTTCACAGCAGCTTTATTCATAATAGCCAAAACTGGAAACAGCCCAGAGGTCTTTCAACAAGTAAAATGTTGAGTCAAACTGTAATAAATTCATTCCATGGAACACTACTCAGTAATAAAAATGAAAAAACTACTGATACACAACTTGGATTAATCTCCAGAGTAATAAGCTGAGTGAAAAGAAAGAAAAAAGGAAAAGATTCCAAAAGATTATAAACCATCAATTCCATCTCTGTAACATTTTTGAAATGATGCAATGTTTAAAATGGTGAACAGATTAGCAACTACCAGGGATCAGTGCTGGGAGTTACTGGGAGTGGGTATGATTGATTATTAAAGGGATCCCTATGCTAATAATGGAAAGGTTCAGCATCTCTAGTGGTGGTGAATACATGACCCTGTACATGTGTAAAAATGTACAGAACTAAATGCACACAAGGGAAATCTGGACAAGATACTTGGATTGTACTAATGAACATATCTGTGGTGATACTGTACTACAGTTTTGCAAAATGTTGCTACTGGAGCAAACTGGATGAAGGATACAGGAGATCTCTATTATTCCTTACAACTGTATGTAATTCTATAGTTATTTCAATTTTAAAAAGTAATTGCCTCTCAGGGACAGAATTAAGTACAGGAAAGAATAGGGCAGGGATTGCTGGCTTTCATAAGAAACTTCACTGTCCTATTCTATCTTACTTGTAGGATTACTGACTACCAAGAAAAAATACCTTCTCCCTTAAATGAGGCATATATATGAAGTACTTGACAATAAATGTTAGCCTCTTTCCCTTCCATTTTAAGGATGATGTAGACAAGATGTCAATACTAAGGAATTTAACTCTGAATAGAGCCACTAGTAAGTCATCTGATGAGATTATCAAGGGCTAAAATTGGAATCTTAAGGTATTCCTACAAAAATAATTATGAGAAACTCTTTCATCACCACTGAACAACTTTAAAACTAGGCCCTCTTCCTAGTCCTTCCTCAGCAAGCTGAAAGAAGTAATTCCAGGAAAATCTAGAGGCCAAGTAATAGAGGATGTACAACAGGTTTGTCCTCATATAAAAATCCTTTCATTATCATGGTGTTTTATTATTAACTATTCTCATTACTGCTAACATTGAGTGCTTATATGTTCAGTATATCATTTCATGCATTCTCATCATTTAAACCTCATACCAATGCTGAAAGATATAGGTATTATTCCTATTGTGAAGACAAAAAAACTACAACTTAGAAATATTAGGCATATTGTCCTAATCAGAGAGCTAGTAAGCAACATGTCAATATTTCCCCCCAGGTACGTCTAATTACAGAAATAAGGTTTCTAGCCACTGACTCTGCATTATCTATTCTTAACAAAAGTGCCTGATAATTACTACAATGTGAAACTTCCACACAAAAAAGGTACCACTGGCTGAGTTTCCAACTGGGCATTTGGGAATTCTCTGGGTATTTAGGAATACTCTGAGTATCTGGGAATTCACTAGGACATTTTTAAGTCTCAAGCCCATTCATTTTATCAGTCACTAACTTGCTCCCAATCACAATGTCTTCCCTACCATTCTGCACTCTATGGCCAACAACTCCAGTATCACCTTTCAAGCATTAAGACTCCTTCCCTTCTACCAATTCACTTTACCAATCACCAGTCCACAGGGCTACTGTAAAAAGACCCCAGGGCGCCTGGGTGGCTCAGTGGGTTAAAGCCTCTGCCTTCAGCTCAGGTCATGATCTCAGGGTCCTGGGATTGAGGCCCGCATCAGGCTGCTGCTCAGCGGGGACCCTGCTTCCTCCTCTCTCTCTGCCTGCCTGTGATCTCTCTCTCTGTCAAATAAATAAATAAAATCTTAAAAAAAAAAAAAAGACCCCAAAATGAGAACTTCGTTCCTATTTTCTTACATGTTCTTGGACAATGCTGGCAAATACTCTTAATCATTCCCTACCCCTCTACTTACACACACATACAATACAATCATATACATACACCAATTCTATACCCACACTTCCCTTTACCTCTCCATATCACTGCCCTAACTCAAGTCATCACATCTTCCCTAAGGTTAAAATCTGCTGAGTTCCCCTTCTCTGTGGTCTCAGAGGAAAAATGTTTCCAGTCTCCAAAACTAAGCCCTTTCTGTAACAGAATCCAATCTTTCTAGCAAAGGGTCCTTATTTTCATCCCTCCTGCTTCAAAGAAGTAAAATGCTTCCCTTTATTGAGAAACACTTTTCACCTGAAACGTAGTCCTGTATACTCATCAGTTCAAACTGACACATACATTATATTTAATCAATACCTACCATCATAACCTTGCCATTATGCAAGAACCACCAGAAATAAAGTTTTTTGATGAGAATCCAAAAGACTAACGAAGGAGGGTGTCATCAGGAAGATATATTTACCTTTTCTCCCTTTTAGGATCTTGCCAAGATAGTTTTTCCTTCAGTGGGAAGAGTGGAGATAACACGGAGAGCTATAAATCAGCCTGAGGAGGCAAAAGCACCTGTGAGTAAAGGGAAAGACCAGGAAATCTCAAAAGGTAAGCATCTGGGACAGAAAGGGAGGATTTGTGGTCATTCCTGGCTTTTAGCAAGGAAAGGAAACACAAAGCATAAAGGAAAAAAGAACTTGAAGGGACAGTGATGGACCTAAGGCAGGAGAAAAGAACTAAAATACTCCTAGCCTTTGAGCAACTGCCTGCCCCAATCTCTCCCCATGACCAAAGTTTCACATCTAACATCAGGTAAGAAGCAACTAATTCTCCTCAACATGTCTGTTTCTCAGAGGTTCAACTTCTGAGTCACCACTGATTCTCCCCTCTTAATCTTTCAATTTCAGGTGCCTATCTCATTTTCCTTTTATAATTTATCACCTCAGTCCTCTCCCAACACTTCCCAATTCTAACGTTTTAGTCCATGACCATATCAACTGTCATCATAAGAGTCCAGAAAGATCTCTGTGGCTTGTCCAAAATCATAAAATTAGTTATTTGCAGAGCTGAGGCTGTCTTCTAAGTTATTTCCCTATGTTTCTTCAGAGCTAGGAAACTTGCAAATCTTCTGAACTAGTATCCCTTCCATTCATTCATCAGATATTTATTAGGTACTTAGTATATACAAGCAGTATGGCAGGTGCTATAGGGGACATGGGGTGAAGACATAATCTTAAAATGTCTACATCATTAGGATAGGTACAAGTAAACCTAACACAAGACCTGAAGCTATGATATGGACAACGTTCCACAGGAATACAGAATAAAGTTCACTTACAACTGGAATAATCAGAAAGAAGGTAGGATTTGAGGTGGACCTTAACAGATGATCAAGGTTCCAATAAGCAGAAATGGAAGCAATGGCATTTACTCCAAACCAAGAACACGAGTGAATACCAAGAAGCAAGAAAGTACAGTGAAGACCATCATTTACTTTACCTAAAGGATAAATAATGAACAAAGCTGTAAAATTAAGGAATAAGGTATGGCCGCATTGTGGAAGCTACGAGAGCCTTAACAAAAGCAAGGTCTTTGTGACCTTGGACAAATTACTTAACTTCTCCACTGTGCCTCAGTTTTCTTGTTCATAAAATGAGACCAACAGAACCTGTTAAGTAGGATTGTTGATTAAATGAGTTAATACAGGTATAAGGCACTTAGCACAGATTAAATCTAAAATAAATGATTATTAGTCAAAAAGAAGTAAAACGATGCTTAAGCTGAGGAATAACAATATAATTAAAGTGGTGTATCTAAGGTAAAGTCATCTCAGAAGATCAAACAGGAATATGCTACATGGTTGGTACCGCAAAAACATTCCAAGCATGAAGTAACTTTGGACCTGACTTAGGGTGGAAGAGATGGTATGTCACTTCTGACACTGTTATAAAATACAGCAGGGTCTCTTTCTTAGTCCATCCCTCTCTCTTTCTCTTCAGAAAGCCAGTTGCCACGTTCTGAGAACTGCCCTATGGAAATGGTAAGGAACTGACACTTGCCAACAAACACATGGGTGAATTTGGAAGCGGATCCTAGAGCCTCAGTGACCCTTTATTTGACTGCAACTTGTAGGAGACCCTGAGCTGGAACCAGCCAGCTGAGGCATTCCCAGATTTCTGACCTTCAGAAACTACATGAAAAAATAAGCATTTGTTTCAAGTTGCTTCAGTTTTGAGACAATTCATTAAACAGCAATAGATCACTAATACAATTATTGAAAAGAAAAACTAGTAAGTTCTTGAAAACTGATAGAATGAAGAGGGCAGAACTGAGTCCCAAGTCAAAAACTAAGATTTTTAAGTTAGGATATAATGTGAATGCCTGACATTAAAATTTTTGGTTGCCAAGGCATCCATTTCAGAAGACATCCATCTTGAATAAACACAGCACCAGTTATATGACAATTACCAGCAAATCAGCATGATAAGGAATTAAGCCATCCCTCCTCATGAAGGTCCCTCTGTCAAAAAACCTTTGCTAACCTACATAACTGACCATCTGAGTGACCCAGCTTCTTCCTTCTGGTACCTATATCCCACTCTTAGGCTTTATTAGCCAATAGAATGAGCCTCCAAAACCCTAGATAGCCCACCCTCAGAACCGAATAAAGGCAGACCCCAGGTTCTCTGGCTCTCCTTCTCCCCCAGCCTCCCTCAACCTCACAGCATGGCCTTGGGGCTGCAACATACTCCCCAGGACCTGAGTAATAAATCTCATTCCTCAAAGTTCCCCGATGGATTTTGCCGAAGTGCATCCTGCAATCATAATAACCACGAAGTCTGCTCATCCACAACAGTGGCTCTGGTTGGGGGCAATGGCTTACTACAAGTAATCTGGGGGCCCAGGCAAGTGCCTCGGGCATTCCTAGCGAAGCATCACTATGAATAGGCTGAGACCAACACAACGCAGAAGAAACTGTTAGGGCTTAGTGGACTAAGATATGGAATTGATGACTTCATAATACTTGGAGTTTAAACTGAGCTCAAGGAAAACTCAGCTATATAGCAGTGACAGCTAATATCTATGAGACTGTAGAGAAACCTCTAAAGAGAGAAAAAGCACAAGGTCAAAAATTAGAACATGGCAGGAAAAGGGTAAAGAGAAGTAAATAAGGGGTGCGTGGGTGGCAGCTCTGTCAGTTAAGCATCCAACTCTTGATTTTGGCTCAGGTCATCATCTCAGGATTCTGAGACTGAGCCCAGAGTACAGCTCTGCACCCAGTGGGGAGTCTGCTTAAGATTCTCTCTCTCTCCGCCTGCCCCTTACCTCACCTCATGCACTCACGCTTTCCTCTCTATATAAAAATAAATCTTTAAAGTAAATGAGCAGATGCAAAACAGAAAGAGAATCAGGCTAACATCAGTCGGCATACTTGCTCCCCACCTCTCCCCCACCCCCGGGGGACAAAAAAGAATTAAATAAGTGATAAATGTGTCAAATGCTACAGTGACCATGAGTTAACAAGTTCATGTAATTCCTTGATTTCTTTTCACATCTGAATATTACTGGAATTGCAATGTGTGTTACAATCAATAGGTATGTTTGACATAGGTTTTGTTTACACCCTATGGTCAGTTACAAAATTCACAGGGTCTGATGACTGATGATATTCCAAAAGCAAAGAAACATAATGATAAGAAAGTTGAGCCAGTATATGTAGGCTATTTTTTTTCAAGAAGTTTTTTTTTTCTTTTTTTTCCTTTTTTTGTAAAAGGAGGAGGAGTCAAAAAGAAGGCACTCAGAGATATCTGGGTGGCTTAGTCGTCAGTTAAGCCTAACTCTTGATTTCACTCAAGTCATAAGCTCACGGTAATGAGATCAAACCGCCCCCCACCCGGCTCACCGTGGGCTCTGCGCTGGGCATGGAGCCCCCTTAAAATTCTCTCTTCTTTTCTCTCTGCTCCTCCCGCTGCTGGAGTGCTGGCGGGGAGGGGAACAGGAAACGCTATGTTCGCTTTTTAAAATTTTGTTTTAATATGATAAGGCAAGCATGTTTGTAAGCAAGGAACTTAGAAATAGCTTAAGAAAGTAATGGACACCTGAGTGCCAAGACAAACAATTCACAGAAGAAAAACATGTACTCACAAATACAGGTACAATCATCTAAATATCATTAACGCAGTATTTCCTGTGCATGTACTCCGTGTCCAGACACTGCGGTATAAGTTGGTATACACAGTTTGGCAGCGGTTAGCTTCGGACTCCTCTCCTACTGACCCAGGAATAGAAGATTCTGAAACACTTCAGGATAGAAAGGAAAAGTGTGGCAAGAGATATCTGGGGGAAAAAAATGGCACATCCATTCCAATATCCACCGCTGTCTTCGTGTGTTACACAACAGTCAAAAATATACAACGCCAAACACTAGCGAAGGTCAATATATCTCACACGCTCCTTCCAGATTCAACTCCTGTCGCTCACTGCCGTCACCTCTCCGCCGGAGACCTCTTGCCTTTCCCAGGGTAGTGGTTCTTCCCTCCCTGCCTCCAGTGGTTTTTCTCCCAGCCCTCCCATCCCACCGGGTAGGCGCGACCCAACGACCCGCGGAGGGCTCTGTCCGCACACCTGGGCCAGAGACCGACCTCAGAAGAGGCAAACCGCGACGCGGGCTCCATCCAGGTTCACCGAAGGAACCTGGGGCAGCCTAGAGAAAGATCACCGACTACACCGCACCCACCTCTCATCCCTCCCAGCCAGAGGACAGCCACGCGCTCCTTGCGCCCCGTCTGCCCGGCCCGTGGGGAAGAGATGGGAGTGAGCACACTCTGGCGCGGAGGGGAGGGCCCAGGGTGACCGGCAAAAAGACAGTGGACCTGACCTGACGCGAGTTTCCAACCCGTAACTTACTTACCTTCCGTCCACTACAGATACCGCTGCGGAGCATTTCCAGCCACACCACCCGCGCCCACACGCTCACGCTCCCCAAAGACGCGCCTCCTCCTCACGCCGCCGGAAGTCTGCGCGCCTCCGACCGCTCGGGGCGCGCCGTATCGTGCGCTGCAATTGGCGGGCGCTCGGGTAGGAGGCGGGGCTTCTCCGGTGCCCTGCCCGCCCCCCACTCCAACCCCTAACCCCCGGCTCTTTGCGCCACGCGAGCGTTGTGATTGGAGGACGTTCGGTTGTAGGGCGGGGCTTCTCAGCCGCTCTACTCCACAGCCTTAATATAGCTGAGTTGTGATTAGAGTGACCAATATTTATCACCTCCCTGAGTATGGAAAGGGGTGCTCGGCTGCTCATGGCACTTATCGCTGAGGCTGGAGGTTCTGCGGAATGAGCTCTGGGCGGGTTGCATTGCTGCCCATGGAGTTACTGGTTGGAGAGTTGCTGGGAGGGTTCTTGGGGGAGGGGAAGGTCAGACTCCAAGTATTTTTCAAGTAAAGTTCTTAGGCGGTCTGTTTTGTCAAGCCACAACTGGCCTTAAAAACTCAAGGGGCCCCTGGGTGAGTCTAGAGAACAAAACGGAGTCTCTCATGTCAAGCGAGGGACTGTGTCAAGTAATGACACAGCAGTTAAAGTCACTAGCACTGGGAGTTACCACTAGGACCAGTGGTCAGCCCACACCAAGAACTGATAATGAGCAGAACCAAAGGAAGTCTCGGGGGCCCAAGACCTATTAAATCCTAAAGGGGAGGATTTTGGCAGCAAACTGTCAGGTTCTTCAGACCTGACCCTTCTATATCTGACTATTTCAAAAAGGCAACTGCCGCCCAAGGCTCTGCAGGGTTCATCTCCACACAAAACAGACCCTTCACTGCTTGAACATAATATGCTATAAGTGCTGAGAGCTGACCAGACCAGAGGCCCGATCTCAACCGTGTGCCCACAGACTAACTTAGCGTTTGGTTGGTTAACTTCCTACACCTTTTCGTTATCTTGTTTGTTGTCTGTTTTGTCTTATTCCCTGCTCTGTGTGCTGTGTAAGAAGCCAAGTGTAATCAATCACATAGTGGAATATCATTGAATTTGAAATCCTGAACCTGCTTTGTAATTGTGATTTGACTTTGCTTTATGATTGAGTAAAGTTGACATTGTGGAAAGACAACTTGTGTGTGTACCTTACAGCATGCTTATGACAGTGGCTGTCAGTTAAGCCTCCAACTCTTGATCTAAGCTCAGGTCTTGATCTCAGGGTAGAGAGTTCAAACCCAAGGCTCCCAGTGTGGAGCCTACTTAAAACAAAAAACAAACAACAACAACAAATTTTGAAGAAGGCTAAAATTCAATAATACTTAAGGAATAGCTCTAGCTGCTGAAACCAAAAGAAAGGAGTGTGCTTCCATCATTTGAAGTGGAGGTAGGTTTGGTATCCAAAGCAGAAATTCTCAAATTTAGGGCACATTAAAATCCCCAAGAAGATTTGCTGTAACAAGATTGACTAATTTTGGATTCTGTATGTCTAAGTGATACCAGAGAACTTGTATTTTTGACAAGTTCCCAGATGATATTTGATGGGGAGAACAAAGGTAACAGAAACAAAAAAAAATAAAAATAAACTTCCTTCCAACTTACAACCCATTGACAAGAACTTGAGACAGGCAGAAGTGTAGCCGCCTCGATGTTAATACTCTGCTATAGATGAAAGGCACCCTTGGCTTAACATTAGCCTGACTTCCAGGAGTCTGTAATTCTCCTTTAACCCAAGGTTAATGTTAGCAATCATCCTCCAAGCATATTGCCCAATGGTATATATATATAAAGGGTCTCATGACTAAGGCTTTAGTGGAGCCTCTCTAGGTCCTTGGAAACCTCACTTCCAAATTTCTGAGAGAGAGAAACTATCCTTAACTCCCTCCAAACTTGAAAGTATATAATCACCCACATATCACAACCCCATTACAGCTCTTTCTGCCCACAGGTCCTATTCCAATGCTTTAATAAAACCATCTTTTTGTACCAAAGACATCTCAAGAATTCTTTCTTGACTATTTGCTCCCAAACCCCGACACTTTCACGTCAATATTGTTGATGCTGGTCCTGTAACTCACTTTGGGAAATAGAGGCAACCACCATTTCTTACACCCCACAAGTGTCGCAACACTTTGAGAAGTAAATATAAAACAAAACACAAGTAGAAGAGGAGCTGGGACTGAGTAGAAACTGAATTAGATCAGGAATCTAACTAGGTAGGAATATTCTATAATAAAAGTGCCTGTTGTAGAAAAAAAAAAACTAAAATAATGGTTTAAGCAACTTGAGAAAGTGTCAGCCCAGAAAAAAGGATCTTCATTGTACCCTCAAAAGTATAGTGGAAGTGGAGTTTGGTCTTCTGCTCCAATTTTTCCATTTTCCCTATACATTTGCCATTGTTCCTCAATTAGGCCTTAAGGACACAACTGACCACCTTATTGTGTCTCTGCTTTGGCTCTCAATTTTATATCTACAATCAGACCTCTCCGTGCTGCTCAGCTATAGCCCTATTACACTACTTGCCTGTTATTGCCACCTGAATGTCTGAGAACCTAAATGTTTCTCCTCTCCAAATAAGATAATTCTCCATCTCAGTAGTGGCACTGACATCCACCCAGTAGCTCATGCTGAAATCGGGTATTTTCATGAATATTTTTGTCTCTCTTATCACAATCCATCCTGTCCCACCTCCCATTTGCAAATTTCTCTCCTATCTACTCATTCTCCACTGCCACTACCATAATCCAGGCCACTAATTTCTTTTGCCCAAACTCTTCAGTAGCTTCTAAGCAGTATCCACGAACCCACTCTTGCCCCCATCTACTATATACAGAGAGTCCATTCTCCATAAACATATCACAGTGATGTCTGTGCTGTCCAGATTAGTCTTCCTTTCAGTTGCCAAATGTATTTTGGGGCCTCTGGGTCTATGGATTTGCTACTCCATTTGCCTGAAATGTTCTGGCCTTCTTCTGCCATATCACTTCATACATAGCAATTGAAAATTATTGACCCCGAGAGATAGGTACATAGAGCTTTAATATATTATTTCTTCTACTTTTCAAACCTTTGAAAAATAATTTTTAAAATTTTAAGTTGAGTTTTTTAAAAAACAAAAACAGAAACAAAAAGAAACAAACAAACAAAAACCCAGAAATTGATCTTATTTTCTCTGAACTCCCAAAGATGAGTCTTCCTATTCATTTATATGGACTCTTTGAAGGTCTCCTTTGAAGATGCTACAATAATCATAATCTAAACAATCATAATTATCATCTGACTCCACCTCTGTACTATAAGGTAGTACCATTTCTGTCTCCTTGACTTTTATATCCCCAGCACTCAGCACAATGTCTTCCATATACAAAGCACTCAAATATTTGCTTGAATGAATGAATAAAGTAATAATTATTAAATAATTATTCCTAATAATTTATTTGAGGTCTCAAAGCCACAAAATATATAGGGTTAGAACTCATGTGTAACACCAAGGTCCATGTTTTCTCCATTTTACCATGCATAAAATGGTATAATTATGAGGAATTTTCAGTTGAACAGAGAGACTTAGCAGAAGTGAATTATCCATAAGAAAGATAAGCTGTGCTGGAATGTGTTTTTGAATATTCCCCAATCTTGTCTTGTCAACAAATACTTAATGTCAAAACATAAAAACAAGTGGGAATTTTTTCTTTTAGCTCCTTTCTCATCAAACTGTTTGGCCTAGTTCTTGTTTTACAGATATCTGGGGTGTTTTGTGTGTGGTTTTTCACTCTGCTTACAAGGATTCTATGAAAGGTCCATTGGAGTCTGTGATGGCGGCAACAGTCACAACAGATCGCTACTATACCACCAGGGCAGTTCTTCTTCCCTCTGTTTTAAAAATAGGATGAGACTGGGGCAACTGGGCACCTCAGTGGGTTAAGTGTCTACCTTTAGCTCAGGTCATGATCCCAGGGTCCTGGGATAGCGCCCCACATTGATCAGGCTCCTTCCTCAGTGGAGAACCTGTTTCTCCTGCTCTGTTGGCCTGCAGCTCCTCCTGCTTGTGCACTCCCTCTCTCTCTCCCTCTCTCTCTTTCTCTCTCTCTCTCTCTCTCTCTCTCTCTCTGTCAAATAAATAAATAAAATCTTTAAAAAAAAAAGTAGGGTGAGACTTCATAGAAAGGAAAACATAGGGACACCTGGGTGGCTCAGTTGTTAAGCATCTGCCTTCCGCCTCGGTCATGATCACAGGGTCCTGGGATCGAGCCCTGCATCGGGCTCCCTGCTCAGTGGGGAGGCCTGCTTCTCTCTCTTCCACTCCCCCTGCTTGTGTTCCTTCTCTCACTATGTCTCTGTCAAATAAATAAAATCTTTAAAAACAAAGAAAAAAAGAAAAAATATACATAAGGAAGAAATGTTTGAATTCTACTAGTCTAGCCTATATCCTTTTCTAGCCTAAGAGTTAAGAATGTAGTGGACTGCACCTGAAGCCAAGATTTGAATGTGAAAAAATAAAACTGTAAAGGTATAAGAATAATCATAATCAAAATTCATTTATAATCTTGGAAGGGTGTTTCTTTCTAACTATGACTTAAAAGTCACTATTCATGATAGAAAAGAATAAAATTCAACTGTATAAAGGCCTTATTTATGCATGGCTAAAACCCACATCAGTCAGTGAGCCGGCAAGGGCATCCTCTGGCAGCCTGGCCACCTGCATTGAGGCCCGAGGTAATGGGGAGTTTTCCCAGAGATTCTCCAACCAGGTGCATGGCTTTGGCCTAGGCTTCCCCCATGGACTGGTGCAGCACTCTCTCTCTGGACAGAAAAGAGAGAGGGTGGTGCCAGGTCTTTCCTCTTCAGGGCTCTTTCGGGCAGGTAAGGGTATGGCGCCTATTTTTGGCTTCCTGACCGATGTGTGAGGGGACATCCTTCTTCTTGAATCCACAGGTTAGGCTACCATGGTCCCATTCCACACAGACTCGTTCTCACAGGCGATCACACACGCTCTTTGACAATGGCATCTCTCTGCATGGAATGAGAGGGTGACTTGAGAGAAGTCTGCTGCACGGCCTTCTCCATCCAGTAGAGGTATTCTGGGCATTCCCCTTATGCCTCCATGCTCCCATCTTAGTGGAATTTGTTCACAGCCACACTCTTTCTCCCAAGATAGTTGGACCTGAGAGTTCAGGGCCTGGCACAGTTGAACTGCTTCCAGGTGCGGGTCGGAAACTGCTATCATCCTGGAAGGCGATGTCAGGGCTGTGCTACAGGTGGCCCAGACTGGTTTCTCGGGCTGGATTGTAAGACCCGAAGTTTAGAGGGGTGCGTTCGCCCACTTTGCTTCAAGCAAATGGTTTCTACCTGCATGGGAAAATGTGAGTTGCTGACACTGCTCTCCATTGCTGTTTCCTGGAGACAAGGGCTTGTCACTTTCCAGAAAGGCTGTAGAGCTCCGAAAGGCTTCTGTCTTTGCGGGACCAGGTGTGGCCTTCTTGGGAGACTTGTGTTCTGGTGGGAAGCACGGGGCATTTTTGTGGTGCTTCCATCCATCTGTTTGGAAAAGCCACTCTGCACAGTAGGGCTTCAAGGGTGGTTGGTGGAAGGAAGGTGCCAGGACTGCCTTGTTTCTAGCACTGCACTCTCCTACCGCCTTCAGAGGCAGGGCCAGGGCGACTACGAGGATTGCGTGAGAGACCGGGAGCCGGCAGATCGGGTCATTGTGCCCTCGGGATTGGACTGGAATTTGTGTCCCATCCGCCATCGGTTGGCAGCCACAGCTTGTGGTTAGAGTTTCTGTCGGGAAGAAGGCAGGAGGCGATGCCCTGAGAGCAAGGCCACTTGCTGTGGAGGCCCTGGTGCAAAGGGAGCTGTGTCGGAGATCCTCCGGCCTAAGTGCACAGCACTTTGCAAGGGCTTCCTGTCCCTATCCCCACCACCACCTCACACAGGTGCCAATCCTTCTCAGGGCAGAATGGCAAGATGGTGGTGAAAGGAGGTTTTTCTTCAGGCTTGTTTTTGGGAGGTAAAATGGGGCACTTCCTTAGAAACATTTTGAGGAGGAGCAGTTGTGGTGATCTCTAACAGAAAGATACCAGATGAAGTCATCACATGGCCCCAAGTCAGCAAGGAGGGTGTTTTAAATTGGGGGATCATAAGGCAACTCTCTGTTGGAAGTGACAGAAACGGGGCATGGTGAGTTTAATGACAAGAGCCGAGGTCCCAAGTGACCCCCTGGGTGTTGGTGGCAGGTGGGTAGCGGAGCCTGTGGATCTGTCTCCTCAGTACCTGTGGAATTCTGGGAAACCCTCCTGTCTGTTGAGTTGTGTGGAGACAGGCAGTCTCCGGCCAGGCACGAGGGTAACACTGGACCACCACCAGAGTGGCAGTGTGTGTTGGGAGCCACTGCTTGGTTTCCCTGAAAACTGATTGGGATCTGGTGACTGTGATTCCTAGCAGCAGCATGGGGAGAGTAGGGTGGTGGTGGTGCACACTTCCTAGGTTGTGGTCAGGACTAGTCTGGAGCCCACTGAAGTGAATGAACCGTGGCTTGCACAGAAGGCATCCAGTCACTGTAGCTGTGGGCACTGCGCCCATTCTGTGCCAGCCAGCTCCCATGCTGCTGCCTCCTACTTTTCATCACCTTCATGGTCATGAGCCTCTGCTCTTGCCCCATGACTCCCCGGGGTACTGCCCTCCCTCCATTTGACCCTCATCCTCTGCCTTGTGCAACCTGATGCCAGGGCTGCCTTCTAGAGAGGCAGCTCCGTCAGTCCCCTGCTGGAACACTACCACAGATTCCTTGTGAGGTGAGGACGATGCCCTGCACTGGAATAGGGCTTCAGGTCCCCAGTCACGTGGTATTGTCTTTCACTGACTAGTCAGACTCATTTTGCTTAGGATAATACTCTCCAAAACCCCCCATGTGGCTGCAAATAGAAGATTTCATTCTTTTTAGGCTGAGTAATATTCCATGGTGTGTGTGTGTGTGTGTGTGTGTGTGTGTGCGTGTGTGCACATCTATCATCTCATTTATCTTTTTGTCAACAAACACTTGGGTTGCTTCCATATTCTGATCTTATAAATGATGCTGTAACATAGAGGTGCATGTATCCTATTGAGTTATTATTTTCGTATTCTTTGAGTAAATACCCAGTAGTGTGATGGCTGTACCCTGGGGTAGCTCTATTTTTAACGTCTTGAGGAACCTCCCCATTGTGTTCCAGAGTGTCTGCACCAGGTTGCTTTTCCACCAACAGTGCACAAGTGTTCCCCCTTTTGCACATCCTCCAAACACCTGTTGTTCCTTGTGCTGTTGATGGGATTCATTCTGACAGTATGTGGTAGTGTCTCATTATACTTTTGATTTACATTTTCCTGAGGCTGGGTGATGGTGAACATCTTTTCATGGGACCAGTGGGACCAGTTTTCTTCTTTGGAGAAATGTCTGTGCATGTCTTCTGACTATTCTTTACCTGGATTATTTGGTTTTGGGGAGTTGAGTTGTACACATTCTATATATTTTGGACACGACCCCTTTATTGCATAGGATATTTGCAAATATCTTTTCCCTTTTAGTAGGTTGTGCATAGTTCTTCTGCTGTGTGGAAACCTTTTATTTTGATAGAGTCTCAGTTTATTTTCGCTTTCATTCCCTTTGCCTCAAGAGACAGTCTAGAAAAAATGTTGCTTTGGTCCATATCAAGAAATTACTGTCTTCCTCCTTATAGGATTTTTATGCTTTCATGCCTTCCATTGAGATTTTGAAATAGGCTTGAGTTTATTGACCTGTGTGTTGTAAGGAAACAAAGTAATTTCATTCTTCTGGGTGTGGCTGCCTAGTTTTTCCAACACCGTTTGTTGTAGAGACTGTCCCATTCTTTTTCAATTTTCTTGCCTGCTCTGTGGAAGATTAATTAGCCACATAATCGTGGGTTTGTGTCTAAGCTGCTATCCTGTTCTCTTGGTTGCTGCGTGTATTTCTGTGCCAGGATCATACTGTGACGATGATTAAAGCTTTGTATTATAACTTGCAATCTGGAATTGTGACTCCTCTAGCTTTGTTTTTCTTCTCAACATTGCATTAGCTGTTCAGTATCTTTGGTGGTTCCATACAGAGTTTTTGGAGTGTTTGCTTGAGTTGTTTTTGTGTAACTTAAATTCACCAAGTCAACTTAGAGTACATCATTTGTTTCAGATGTAGTGCTCAATAATAGATCCGTTGTGTATAACACCAAGTGCTCATTGCATCACGTGCTCTCCTTTGTGCTCACCTCCTGTTACCCTATCCCTCATCAACCTCCTCTCCAGCAACCCTCAGCTTTTTTCTGTAATGAAGAGTCTGTCATAGTTTTTCTCCCTCTCTGATGACTTCCCATTCAGTTTTCCTTCCCTTCCCTTCTTACCTTCTGTGGTCTTTCTTCTACTTCACATATGAGTGAACTCATGTACCGATTGTCTTTCTCTGATAGACTTCTATTGCTCAGCATAATACCCTGCACTTCCGTCTGGGTGGATGGGATGGTAAGTCTTCATCCTCTCTGGTTGCTGAGTAATATTCTGTTGTAGATATGAACCACATCTTCTTTATCCATTCATCTGTCCATGGATACCTGGGCTCTTTCCAAGTCTGGCTAGGGTGGATATTGTTGTAATGAACATTGCGGGGCAGGTGCCATTCCTTTTCACTCCATCTGTACCTTTGGGATAAATACCTCATAGTGTAATTGCTGGGTCACAGGGTAGGTCTACTTTTAAGTTCTCAAATAAACTCAGTAACATTTGGCACAGTGGCCATAGGAGCCTGTATTCCCACCAGCTGTGTAAGAGTGTTCCCCTTTCGCCACATCCTCACCCACATTTGTCGTTCTCTGCCTTGATCATTTTAGCCATGCCAACTGTTGTAAGGTGGTATCTGATTGTGGCTTTGATTTGTATTTCCCTGATGACTATTGATGTGGAACACTTTTGCATGTATCTCTTGGTCACTTGTATGTCCTCTTGGTATAATGGTGTGTTCATGTTTACACCTATTGTCTTCAACTAGGTTAGTGGTAGTCCCACGAGTAATGAAGGTGTGATCTGCTTAGGGGTGGAGACCCTCACAGATATCTGAGGACCACCCCCTGTCACCTCCCACAGTGGACATGCCCTGAGCCTTGAGGACTACCCTCGTCACCTCCCACAGAGGATATGATCATGTGGGTTGGGGGGGCTCACTGATGAAGTCCCAGTGCTCAGTACACAGCAGGGACCCCAGATCCTCTGCTGAATGAAAGAGGGTATGAGCGAGGATAGGAGTGAGGGAAAGAGAGATGGAGGGAGGATGAAAGAGAGTGGGGAAGGGAGGATAGGAAGGAGGTAAGGAGGGGAAGGAGGGAGAGGGGATGGGAAGGAGGCAGAGTGGGAAGCAGGGAGGAAGGATCTGAGGAGGATGGGAAGGAGGGAGGGGGTGGAGTTGGGGGAGGGCAGGGAGGGGTAGAGAGGAAGGAAAGAGGTGGATGAATGATGGAGCGAATAAATGAGAGAGGGAGGGAAGGCGGGAGCGAAAGAAGCCACAGAAGCTGGCCCATAAACCAGGAGCCATTATTTGGGGTGAGGTGTGAGGGTATCACAGCCCGGGCCCTGGATGGTATCTCAGGGCAAGTCCAAATGCCCTCCCAGTGCTGACTTTCCTTCTCCTTGGCCTTTTGTCATCCTGGATCTCTCTACTTCCTCAAACAATTATGATGTTCTCAGGAGCAGGGTGGCAGGTGGGGGGTCTCAGAAGGGGCTTCCTGGATCCCGTGTCCCAGATAATACTGTGACAGTAGCTACAGGGCATTCTATTATGAGGACTAGAGCCAAGGAGCCAATCCATGTCTTTGAACATTAGCGTTGTTCCATTCCCTGCTCTGTCCACCACCGCTGTGCTGAGTACTCCCGAAAATACATCTGTGAAAAACCATGCCAGAGTTTCTGGATGTGAGTCCAAGGGCAAGCACTGCAGCCTGGGATGGGTGCTGCTCAGTTCTCCCAGATAGGGGCCCACATAACCCTTCTCTCTAGAGGACCTGCATTGGACCTCTGCTTCCTCACCTTCTCTTCAGACTGCTGGTCCCCAGACCAGACACCTGCCTGTCTGAGGTGACCCATGATTCCTCCACAGGGTTTCCTTTGTCAGAGTCCTTCCACAGGAGATCCCATATCTCTGACACAAACTCCCCATGTGCCTATCCTCCTCCTTGGACTTGCATGTGTTTGCTCACTGTCCCTGTGGGACCCAGTGACTTGGAGTGTGGTTTGGAGAACCATGGGAAAACTTTCTCTGGCCTTCAGTTGTGAGCAATGCTTTTGCCCTTTGTGGTATGTCTTCCAGCTTTCTGCATTTCCCTGGATCCTGTGTGGGTCACAGGAGGAACCAGCTGTCCTGTCTGGGGTTAGGCTGTGGTGTCCTGGCAGGAACAGGGGTCTTAGCCCTGAGATAGTGCCCATAATTCCAAAGGGGCCTCTATGATTAAATCTCATCTGTAATCCATTGGGGATTTCAATATCAAATAAAGGAAATTCCGTGTTCAAGAAACATAAAAAAAACGATTCCCCTTTGAAAATTGGTGGGCAGGCACAAAGGCACCTACTGCATGACTCCACTTACAGGAAACATCCAGAACAGTAAGGGAAAAGAGAGAAAGCAGCTTAGGGGTTGTGAGGGGCCGGGCTGGGCATAAAAAGGACAGGGAGGCCTTTGGATTGAGGGATTCCTTTGGGGAAGAAGATATCCTGTTCTGTGGTGTGGTGGTACAGTTCTGGGAATGTACTTAATGTTCAGGACTTGTTCAAGTGAAACAAATAATTTTATTTAAAACAAATAATAAATAGTATACAGAACATGGAAAGATAAAATAACAGTTAATATGTACCAGAGAGAAAGCATATGCAGGTAGGGGGTGAAACATTCCTGTGGGCCATCAGGGTCAGGGGATAGAATGGATAATTGTATAAGGAGCCCTCCCCGCAGGACTGTGGGCTCTGGATGTGGCACTGGGAGCCCTGCAGGAGCAGGAATAGGGGCAGGGGTTGGGATACGGACAGGGACAGGAGCAGGAACAGATGCCAGAGCATGGAGAGGGGCAGGATACTGGGCAGGAGCTGGGTCAGGGTCAAGAACAGGCGCACAGGCAGAGAAAGGGGCAAGGGAAGTGGAAGCAGCTCTGGCAGGAACAGGAACAGGGGAAGGGGGAGGGGCAGGAGCAGAGTCTGGGGCAGGAGCATGCTCCAGCTCTTCCTGGACAACGTCAGGCTCTTCATGGGCAGGTGCCAGTTCACCTGCTGGCTCCTGGTCTCCTGGTAAGGTCTCTCCAGGAACCATTCCCCGCTCCCGAGCTGCTGAACTTGCGCCCAGCTCTACCTCCTCAGATGGAACAGCTGTGAGAGGAGTAAAGCTCACCCACATGCCTGCTTTTTCCTGTGCCTTTGCAAAGACAGAGCACAGCCCAGGGCCTCCCAGAGAAGCCAGAGCCAGGAAGGAACCCTCTACATACGTTCTGTACCTGCTATCACAGGAGACTGATACACACACCTGGCAATGCAAGGATTAGCCAGGGGCTGGTCTTGGCATGGAACACTCCAGAGGGGCTGGATATGCTCTGGGGTCCAGGAAAATCCACTCTCTTCCTTCCTGTGTCCCAGCCCCCATGGAAAGGTTGTAGCGAATGGATTCTGACCTTGTCATCTGGTGAGACAGACTTCTAGGGGCTCATCTGCCCCCATATGCTGGGCAGTTCCCACAGTGGTTCCTGGGCATTCCTGAATCCTGGTCACACATCCTTGTGCAATCCCCTCCTCTCCAGGGTGGATGGCCTGTGTGACTGAGCTCTCAGGAAGAGACTGAGGCAAGATGATGGGATGTCATTTCCTAGCTGATTGAGGAAAGTCTGACTTCTCCTGGTTCCTTCTCAGTACTCAATCTCTGTCTCTGTCTCTGTCTATGTCTCTGTCTTTATGTGTCTCACAGAAGCATGATCTGTAAACTCCAGGGCTGAGATGAGAAACCAGAAGTCTCCCTTATCCCCATTTCCCTCTCCTGTCCTGGTGCTTGGTTGCTTCCTAAGGCCTCCTCACCCTGGCCAGAGCACTGACTCTGAAACCTCTTCCCAATGCGGGGAAGAGACTGCATTAAGGAGGGTCCTGACCTTGGTCCCCAGACCAGTGGTCCAGTGATCTGCCACATTCTGCAAACCCAGGTCTTCAACCCTCCACTCTCCCAGGCTGTCCTCTACTTAGAAGCACCTCGAGGAAGTACAAAGCACCTTCCCAGGACTGGGAGCACAGTGGGTCAGAGATGGAGATCCAAGGCCAATACACTCTTCTATAAGCCTGTGGGACCCTAGGGACACCCTGTCTCAATGGCGAAATTGACAAGACGAATAAGCTGAGGCCTTTTGTGCTGTAGCCCCATCTGGACTTGGGGGATATCTCTTCCTAATTCTGGTAGCCCAGGGTGGTGATGGATACTGGGGCCAGACACTGTCCTCTCTCAGTGCTCTGGCAACCCTGTGGGCCCCTTGGGGACTGACCCTCAGTCTACCTGTTTCTCCTCCCCATGCTATGGATCTGGGTTCTTGCCAGGAGTCCTGGTGCCTCTGCCCCCATGGCCCAGCTGTCTCCGACCTCTTTCTTTTTTCCCCCTTATCACCCACCTCGCTCACAGGGTGTCCTCCCCTTCTGACCCCCAGCTGAACAGTCAGAGTGGTGTGTGTGTGTGTGTGTGTGTGTGTGTGTGTGTGTGTGTGGACCCTGCCCACAACTACACCTTTGCCTCCAGTGCCCAGCCAGGGAGAGACACCTCCAGGACCACCTGCAGTAGGAGGGAGACACAGGTGTAAGGGTGGGTCACCCTATACTGGCAGGCACAGCATCCTATGGTCTATGGGCACCATGGTCCCCAACCAATCACCATGTTGAGGGCAGAGCTACCTCTCTGTGGGCAGACGAGGAGCAGCCCCAGGATGCAGAGGTGGGGCAGGAGAAGGCAGGCTCTGAGAGACCTTGGACCAGTGAGTGCGTGCTGTGTGGTGGGGTGGGGTGGGGATCCCTGGGGGTAGGGTCCTCAAAGGGCACATGAAGCCTGTTCATCATGGGGACTCAGACGAGTTTTCTTTCTCCCTTGAAAGTCCATCAAAGGGCCTTATCCCCCAGATCCCTGAACCCCAGGGCGCCCCCTCTCCCCAGGTTTTGTGGGTTGGGCTGTGGATATTTTAGGGTTTTCTGTGTTCCCTGGGATGAGTGCACCTAAGGATGACACACAAGTCTCCAGCTTCAGTGGGGTGCCCCCCGTTCCCTGGCACAGTGCAGGTAATAGACAGTGAGCAGCCCCCCCACGTTCAGCAGGGTGTCCCCTCTCTCCCTCAGTCACAGGCATGCTGGTAACAAGCCGCAGAACCATTCCCCAATTTTGGCTTTGCGCCCTCTGTCCCCTGGAGATGGTGGTAATGGGCTGTCAGGATCATGCACGAGAGTCCTCCGGGATCCTGCCTCCCCCACCAAGAACAGGTGTGGTGGCAGGTAACATGCCCCAGAGCTGTCCTCCAACTTCAGCATTGTGTGCCTTGTCCCTAGGGTTGGTGGTAAAGGGCTGTCAGGATGCTGCAGGAACGTCCTCCAGGTAGGGGCCTTGAAGCTGGAGTAAACCAGACCCACTCAAGTTGCATGAAGAACAGGTGAGTTAAGGCGTTTATTTGGAAGAGGATTTTGCTTTTCCAAAAAACACAGTCATTGGTCTACTTTAGAGTGAAGATAATTACTACGTAAAAGACAAGTATGTGTTTCCCCTTCTCCCAGAAAGCAGGTGTGCCCGCCTTAGGTCACAGGTGACTGCTTATGCCCACCTGACAACACTTCTACACTCTGGCTCCACGAGGCCCGAAGTTTTGAAATCAGCATCTTAGTCAGTCATGCAGCTTGTCAGAGGACGTCAGCGTTCAGAGAAAGCAGCAGGTCCACCGGGCGCAATGTCCTACTCATGTGAGGACTGGAAGTAAAACTTGCCTTTAATCCCACACCTCCTGGGATTTTCTTTTCTCTCCAGTGGAGCCACAAAGTAAAACTGAGTAGCTGTCAGTGCTCTGGATTTGGTGCAAGATTCCCTTGGTTTCCCCGCAGGGAGAACATTGTAGGGCATAGCATTTTCTCTGCTCATCTATGGCTTACAGAATGTACTCTGAACATCCGTTTCCTAGGAAATCACTTGTATCAGAAAGGGAAATGAGATTGAGTCTGTGTGTGTTTTTACACTATCATTTGTTCCTTAATCTAAGTGTTTATTCCATTGGGCCCAGGATGTAGTGGAGTAGCCAGCATCTAAAGTCAGGTGGCTTTTTGTGGTCAGGTAGAGACTTGGATGATATCTTGTCATTTCAGAGGTGTTGTTTCATAATTGATTAGTCTTTTCATAAAAAGAGTTACAACTAGGGTTGAGGGAAAATTCAAACGTATTCAAAGTAGACTTTTACCATTTAAAAGTTGGGCTTGACTTTATAGTTTTACTAAATGTATCATCCAGATGTTTTGAGGTGCTGTATTTTCTCTGCAGTTTCTTTTGTGGTGAAGTCAGAAGGAGAGTCTTCAGGAATTCTCCTAGATAGAAGCATGCTGGTGGCCTCAAAGGGCTTGGCGTCAGGAGCCCTGGGCTGAGTTTTGCAACTGCTTGCCTGATGTTAGGTGTAGTCAGGTTATCCCATAGAGTTTCTGTTTCCTCCTTATGAAATTACTGACAGGTAATAGCTATGGAAAGGTTTTTTACACAGAAACTGTTCTGCCTAATGAAAAGCAACTAAAAATGAGATGATTTGGGCTGTATTATTCTTTAAATAATCATTTTAAAACCCCCTATTGTGGAATATGGTATCTTATTGTACAAGGAGACCTCAGAAGGCTACAATGAAACGTTCATGTTCAATTGATAGGTTACTTACCTATCAATTTGCACAGGTAGGAAGGGAAGTGGAGAGAAATATGATGGAAGGGGAAAGTAGGTGTTAACCATTCATGAGGTGGGTAGACTTACACCGTTCTCATGGAAGACATGGGCCAGGGTGATTTTGGAAGAAGAGTGGGGAATCCTGGAGCTTTGCAGAAGACAGTGGAGTTTTAGGTCTGGGTAAAGCTGACAGGGGTCCCAGAGGAAAACTGAGTGCCTTATGCAAGAGGTTGTGGGAAGGATGGGCTCCAGGGGTGGCTGTGGGTCTCCCGTGTGACAGTTGTGACAGGTGAGGTCTGTGAGTGGGTTCTTGGCTGAGGACAGGTGAGGCACAGGTGGAGAGCTAGCAGAGCACCTTCTTCCATGTTACCAGCCTCACCCAACACACACAACCTCATCATCTTTCCCTGTCACTCCAATTCATACTTCTCCACGTTGCCGGGCCGGCGTTTGTTTGTGCTTCTTTCTTTGTGTGTGTGGGAAGTTTCAAAACTTTGGTCTGTGAACCACTTTTTGATATTAGAAACTATTTTTCTGGGCGCCTGGGTGGCTCAGTTGGTTAAGCGACTGCCTTCGGCTCAGGTCATGATCCTGGAGACTCGGGATCGAGTCCCACATTGGGCTGCCTGCTCAGCGGGAGACCTGCTTCTCCCTCTCTCACTCCCCCTGCTTGTGTTCCCTCTCTGGCTGTGTTTCTTGCTGTCAAATAAATAAAATCTTTAAAAAAAAAACCCTATTTTTCTAAGTAAAGCACAGCCTCAGAGCTCTAACAGGGTGCAGTGCCCTTTGTGAGGGGGAGAAATGGAGGCGTGTTGGTTGTTTAGAAGCACAGAGACTGGCATATTATGCTCCCAATGGAACAGAACCCCTGTTGGCCTTCCCTGGTGAGGGAGAGGGGCTGCTTACCTGGTGGCCCATCCTGGGCTCTGAAACCTTGAGCCAGTGAATCACTTGTGACTTGAACTGGGGAATTAATGAAGAAAAGAGAATGAACCCTGGAGGGTGCCTATGAGGCATGTCAGGATCCCTGAGGATGTGGGCTTTGCTTTATGGGAAGAGGTTGTGTCTTCATCCTTATCTTAACTAAAGCCATGTTGTCTGGTTATGGAGATCCAGACCTTTATGTGACCATGTCATTATTATTGTTGTTATTTTAAGAAAGCAATATAGACATTGTCTTCAAGATCCAAATATATGTGTGTGTGTGTGTGTATATATTTGACTTTATGTTATATGTATATATGTATATATGACACAAGATCCAATATATATATATGATGACTAAACTTGTGGCATCTTTCATTAGTATGGGTAACGTAGGGCTGTCTATATGAGAAAGAACAAGGCATTTTATTTGGATAGAAGTGTGCTGTGCACACGTAGTGTTTTTTTCTACCCTTTTCCTAACTTCTCTGAAGAGAAAATAGAATGTTGACTGGAGCTTGATTTCTGAATTTAAGGAATGGGAGACAAGAGATTTGAAAGGGCGATGTTCAAGCTGTCTTGGTGCTCCATGCCCAGTGAGTGAATTTTTGAAGCTTGGAGTTGGAAGCAGTAGTGTTCAGGGAGGACGTTGTCTGAGTTTGCCGCACACAGGGTCACTCAGCTGGCCTGCCTCACCAGACAACTTCCTGCCTTTTGAAGGGCAGCTTGAAAGTGGCTTGAAACCCTAGGGAACTTGAGGAATGATCTGGAAGGGACACCTGGGTGCACCAGTGTAGACAAACCCAGGGAATTCCAGAGATAATGATGAACACTTTTCTGAGACTGGAGTTTGCTTCTTTGTGAGTAGCATTGAGCTGGGGTGGAAAGCAATCTCTGGGTCTGATGAGTCACCATATCAGCAGGTGCGAGCCTGGCAGCGAGATCAGATAGCTGGTGGATGTTGAGGCCATGGTGGTGGGCCATCGCTCTTGATTCACAGGCCAGCTTGCTCCAGGGACAGGGCTCCGCTCCCTAGCCAGCCCTCCTGATGTAGATGTGATACAAAAGTTGATTCCTGTTGGGTTCTCAAGCCCTCATCTCAGCAGGAGCTTAGTGGGAAGCAGCCACCATTATGGGTCACTTTGAATTGTGTCTGTGAGAATCTGCTGTGATTAATCTCCATTTGTTTTTGGGTATCCATTAGGATGTTGTATCCTGAGGCCTGAAGAGAGCCAAAGAGAAGGAACTTTTGGTGTCTGAGCATGCTCACTCATTTTTCTGTGGAAATTAATGGTGATACCTTTTCCAGTTCACACCACTTCTTCTGTGAAAGGTTTCCTAGGAACACGGTACTGTCAAATAGCGTGCGGGGAGTGGGGGTAATACCCCTTCCTGCAGGCTTAGCTTTAGTCTCCATGCTGCACAGATTATTCCACACAATATTCCTTCCATAAACTTGTGGATTTTATCACTCAAACACAGCACCTTTGACCACCCTTCAACCCTTTCCCCCTTCCCTGAATCTGGCAACCACCCATCTGTTCTCAGTATGGAGGCATTCAGCACTTTTTTGATTCCATGTGGAATGTCCATAAGAGCCTCTGGAATTTGTCTTTCTGTGTCTGAGTTACTTAGCATGATGCTCCCAAGGTCAATGTATCCATGCCTGGTTCTTGTGAATAATGCTGCAGTGAACATGGGAGTGCATCTCTCTTTTGGAGGGGTTGTTTTTGTGTTCTCCAAAGAAATACTCAGTAGAGCAGTTACTGGGTCATGTGGTAGTTGTATTCATTTTTTCTGTAACCTCCATAGCATTTGTCACAGGGGCTGCACCAATTTCCATTCCCACCAGCAGTGCACAGGGTCCCCTTGTTTACACACTCTTGACCACACCTGGCGTCTGTCTCTGGGCCATTGCTGTTCCAGCAGTGGTGAGGTGAGAGCTGATTGCAGTTTTGACTTCTGTTTCCCTGACGACAATTATTGATGTTGAACGACTTTTTCTGTGTCTGCTGGCCACCTGTGTGCCATCTTTGGAAACTATTTAATCACATATTCTCCCCAGTTTTTATTCAGTTTTTGTTTGGATTTGAAGGAGTATTTTGTGTATACTCAGATCTAGGTGCATGGGTTTGTTCGAGGCTTCCCGCATGCCCTGCTGCGACACTCTCTCCGGAAGCACAAGGGAGAGTGTGGTGCAAGGCCCTTTCTGTTCAGGCTTCTTTCAGGGAGGGACAGCATGGCATCTCTTTTAGGCTTCCTGAACGATGTGTGAGGGAGCATCCTTCTCCTTGAATCCACAGGTCAGGCTACAGTGCTCGAAAGCCACACAGACTCATTCTCAGTGGCAGGCACATGGCCCTTCCCTCAGGCTTTCACACATGCTCTTTGACAAAGGCCTGTCTCTGCGTGAAACGAGAGGGTGACTTGAGAGAAGACTGCTGCACGGCCTTGTTTCTCCAATAGAGGTATTCTGGGCGTTCCCCTCACACCCCCAGGTTCCCATTTTCATGTAAGAGTTTCGCGGCCCGACTCTTTCTCCCAGGACAGGTGGACCTGAGAGTTCAGGACCTGGCACGGTCCACCTGCTTCAAAGCAGGGGTCTGAAACGGCTATCATTCTGAAAGGCAGTGTCAGGGCCCTGGTGCTGTTGGCCCAGACTGGTTCTTTGGCCGGAGTGTGAGGCCCAAGTGGAGAGAGGAGCATTTGCCCACTTTGCTTCGAGTGGGAGCTTCTCCTTTTCAGGAAAACATGAGTTGCTGACACTGCTCTCCGTTGCTGTTTCCTGGAGTCAAGAGTTTGTCACTTTTCAGAGAAGCTCCAGAGCTCCAAATTGCGTCTGTCCTTGCAGGGACAGGTGTGGCCTTCTTGGGAGACTTTTGGTTCGGTGGGAAGCATGGAACACTTTCCTGGTGTTTTGAGTTACCTGCTTGGAGTAGCCACTCTTCACAAGGGACCGCAAAGGTGCTTGGCAGAAAGTGCGGCGACTGTCTTTTGTGCAACCCAGCACTCTCTCCTGCCTTCAGAGGCAGGCTCAGGGCGACTGTGAGGGTTGTGGTCAACTTGTCCTCTGGAACGGACTGGAATTGGTTCCGCCCACTGTTGTAAGGAGTGGCAACCTGTGCATAGAGTTCCTGTGGGGAGACGGCAGGAGGTGATGCACTGAAAGTGAGGTGACTTCCTCTGGAGGCCCTCGGCCAAAGGGAGCTTTGTCATTGTTCATCTGTCCTATGTGCCCTACACTCTGCATTGGCTTCCCATCCCACTCCCATTCCAACCTCCTTGCGGGGGCCAACTATCTTCACCTGAAAAAAGAGAGATGGTGGTGAAAGGAGGTTTCTCTTCAGGCTTGTTTCTGGGAGGTAAAAGAGTGGCACTTTCCTCAGGTTTCCAGGCCTACATGTGAGGAAGCCTTCTCCCGAAGCTACGAGTTTGGGGATGGTGGTCGTGTTTCTCACAGGGTCTTTGGGCACAGGCAGGCAGATGGCCTCACCATCACGTGTTCCCACCCACGGATGAGAACCTTGCTTTTTTCTTGATGGAGGCAAGCGGCTGACTGCAGAGAAGCCAGCCGCAGGACATTGTCCCTGCCATAGAAGCACACTGAGTATTTCCCGTACACTACCACACGTCCTCATCTTGGAAGATATTCGAGGAAGGACCCTTTCCCCCAGAGGAGTCCTTTGTGAGCATGGAGGTCCCTGCACATTTGTTCAGCTTCTGTTGTGCCAGTTGCATCCTGCAGTCTCCCTGAAAGAGGACATCAAGACAGAGGACTGTGCTGCATAGAAGGATCTCTCGGGGTGCAGTTTTGTATGGCCCGAGCCCTAGAGAAAGCCACTCGCTGGTGTCAGGGACACTCTGTCTTCTAGCTCACGGGAAACTTGAGCAGAGTACGCTCCTCTCCATTGCTGTTTCTTGGGCTCAGGGCGTCGACCTCTCCACCAGCCTCTAGACATCAGAGAGATTTCTCTCTGTGCGTTGTGCGGTATGGCCTTCTTGGTAGACTTTTGTCTCAGAGGGAAGCACCGGGCACTTCCCTGGCGTTTCAGCACACCCATGAAAAGGCCTCTCTTATCAGTGGGACTAGAGGAGGTTAGGCCGTAGGAGGATTCTGCCGCTGCCTTGTTCCATCAGAGGGAAGCACTGGGCACACTTCAGCCGGAGTTTCCAGTCTGGGATACTGCTTCAAGCGTCCTAACATCACCTTTCAGGATGATAGTAGTTTCATACCGCCGCCTGGAAGCAGTTGGACCGTGCCAGGTCCTGAATTCTCCGGTCCAACTGTCTTGGGAGAGAGACTATGGCCGCGAACATCCTCCATGAAGATGGGAGCCTGGAGGCATGAGGGGAATGCCCAGAATACCTCTATTGGAGGGAGAAGGCCATGTGGCAGACTTCTCTCAAGTCACCCTCTGGTTCCACGCAGAGGCAGGCCTTTGTCAGAGAGCGGGTGTGTGAATGCCTGAGGAAAGGGCCATGGGCCTGCCAGGGAGAGTGAGTCTGTATGGCTTTCGACCACCGTAGCCTAACCTGCTCCCTCACACATCAGACAGGAAGCCTAAAAGAGGCGCCATGCCCTTCCCTCCCTGAAAGAAGCCTGAACAGAAACAGCCTTGCACCACACTCTCCCTTGTGCGTCCAGAGAGAGTGTCGCAGCAGTGCGTGCGGGAAGCCTCGGCCAAGGGCCATGCACCTGGGTCGGAGAATCTCTATGAAATCTCCCTGTTACCTGGGGCCTCTGAGCTGGTCTCCAGGCTGTCAGGGGATGGCCCTGTCCGGCTCCCTAAATGACACCGATCACCCGCTGTGGCCGCGGGCTGGGAGACGAACCCAGACTGTGCTCGTGAGTACACCAGGACTGATTCTGACAGCTGCCACTCTCCGGGTCAGACTTTCGCAGTCGCCTGGACCCTGCCCGGGAAGGCATGAAGAGAGTGCCAAGTGACCTCTTTATGCCAAAGGAAGAGGGCAGTGGAGAAACCCTTCTGCGGCCTATCCTCCTCCAGGCCCCCGTGTGGGTGTGCAGAAGCAGCATGTAGTGTCCTGTGATTTCCTCTGAGACACAGGTTTAAGAGAAAGCCACACTGCAATCCGGGCAGAGAGAAGCTGCCGGGGATCAGCCTCAGCAGAGATGTGGGTCCTGAACCATGGGATGTCTGGCAGGTGAAATAATGACACGGACTCGGAGATCTGATGCAAGCTGACAGACCCGAGGTCAGTCAGGAGAGACCTATTAAACAGGCTCTGGCACTGGCTCTGGCCTCTGGGCTCTCTGGCCTCTCTCACTTCGCAGGCTCTCTGGCTCTGCTTCTGTCTCTCTTGCTCTCTGTTTCTCTGTTTCTTTCTCTCTTGCTCTCTGGTTCTCTGGTTCTAGCTTCGCAGGCTCTCTGCCTTTTTCTCTGCCTTTTTCTCTGCCTTTTCCTCTCTTGACTGTCAAGGATCCCAGTCTTTTATTATTCCAAAGTGAGGAAGTTGGGGGATGCAGTTAGGTTAAAGTTAAACAAAGTGATTCGCAGCAGGCAGAGTCAAGCCTTTCTAAGAAACCGGCCTTTACCATTAAAAGGGAAGTTTGTGAATAGACTCAGTTTGATAGTTGAGCAGGAAGAACAAAAGGCAAGTAAAGATGGTGTTGATGACTGCGACATTAGCATAACTCCAGATTCTTGGCAGGGAAAGCCTGGACGGACTTTCATTCACATTCACGGGCACCTCCTCCAAAGTTTCTGGTGGCTTGGACATGGCGGGAGGGGTGGATCATGCACCATCCTCGACAAGAAGCCTCTCCGATGTCTGAAGCTGGAGGAGAGTTCGATATCCTGAGCCCAAGAAACAGCAGTGGAGAGGAGCGTCCTCTGCTTAAGTTTCCCCATGATGCTAGAAGTTGGAGACTCCTGGACACAGGCGAATGCCCTTCTCTAGGGCTCGGGCCATACACAAGTCTACCCCAAGAGATCTGTCTGTGAAGCACACTCCTCTTCCTTGACGTCACTTTTCAGTGGGACTGCAGTTTTGCCACTGGCACACCTGGAAGCTGAACAAATGTGCAGGGACTGCGACACTCAGAACTGACTGCTCTGTGGGAAACAGTCCTTCCCCAAACAACTTCCATGATGAGGGACGTGTGGTAGTGCACAGGAAACGCCCAGTGTGCTACTATGGCAGGGACAAGGCTCTGTGGCCGGCTTCTCTGCAGTTAGCCGCTTGCCTCCATCAAGTGGGAATCAAGGTTCTAATCACACGTGGGAACGCGTGAGTGTGAGGCCAGCTTACCACCCATGCCCTGATAGCCTGGGAGGAACACAACCACCATCCACGAACTCATAGATCCAGGAGGAGGCCTTCTCACATATAGGCCTGGATGCCTGAGGAACGTGCCACTCATTTCCCTCCAGAAAACAAACCTGAAGAGAAACTGCCTTCACCACCATCTCTCATTTCTGAGGTGAGGAGGGTTGGCCACTGCCTGGGGTGTGGTGGGAGTGGGGACGGGAAAGCTGATGCAAAGCGTCCTGCACATCGGTCGGATGATCTCTGACAAAGCTCCCTTTGGACAGGGGCCCCCAGAGCAAATCGCCTCACTTTCAGGATATCGCCTCCTGCTGTCTCCCCGACAGTATCTCTAACCATGAGCTGTGGGTGCCAAAGGATGGCGGGCAGAAGCCAAATTCCAGTTGGGTCCGGAGGGCATACTGACCCCATGTGGTGGCTCCCGGGCTGTGGGCACAACCCTCGCTGTCACCCTGAGCCTGCCTCTGAAGGCAGGAGAGAGTACAGTGCTGCACACAAGGCTGTTGATGTGATGCACTTTCATTCTGCGATGCATCCTCGCGTCCCTTATGCAGAGTGGCTTCTCCAAACAGGTTACTCGCAACGCCAGGATAGTGCCCCATGCTTCCCACTGAGATACAAGTCTCCAAGGAAGGCCACACCTGGCCCCACAAGGACAGGAGCCATTTGGATCCCTGGAGCCTCTCTGCAAAGTTACAAACACCTGGCTGCCAGGAAACAGCACCAGCAACTCATGTTTTACCATCCAAGTCAAAGCCTTTTGCCTGAAGCATAGAAGCACACTGGGCATTTCCCGCGCATTTCTCGCATCTCTCTTCATTGATGATGTTCGGGGAAGGACTGTTTCTCCCAAAGGAGTCCATTTCTGATGTCGAGGTCCCTGCACATTCATTCAGCTCCCAGGCGTGCCAGTGGTAGAGCTGCAGCCTCTCTTAAAGACAACCTCAGGACAGAGGAATGTGCTGCAAACACATACTTCTCAGGGTGGGCTTGTATATGACCTGAGCACTAGGGAAGGGCGCTCACCTGCATCAGGGGACTCTGGCTTCTAGCTTCAAGGGGAAACTTGAGTGAAGGATGCTCCTCTCTACTGCTGTTTCTTGGGGCTCTGGGTGTCAAACTGTCCACCAGCCTCAAGACATAGAGAGCTTTTCTCTGCGTGGGGTGTGGTGTGGACTTCTCGGGAGACTTGTGTCTCAGAGGGAAGGATGGGACACTTTCCTGGTGCACCTGCATACCAGTTCCTAAAGGCCTCTCTGCTCAGGGGGCCCTGGAGAATGTTAGGCCGCAGGAGGGTTCTGCTGCTGTTCCTTGGGTATAAACAGGTCGCTCGACACTCTCTTCATGTCTTCCCAGGCAGGGTCCGGTGGACTACAGGGTGTGACCCAGAGATCTGGAGCTGTCACAATGGATCCTGATGGACTCACAACCACAGTCTAGGCACGGTCCAACTGCTTCCAGGCAGGGGTCTAATACAGATTTCATCTCATCATCAGAGGCAGGCCTTTGTCAAAGAGCGGGTGTGTGAATGCCTGAGTAAAGGGCCATGGGCCTGCCAGGGAGAACAAGTCTGTGTGGCTTTCGACCACCGTAGCCCAACCTGTGGATTCAAGGAGAAGGATGGTCACTTGCTGGTCAGGAAGCCTAAAAGAGGCGCCATGCCCTTCCCTCCCTGAAAGAAGCCTGAACAGAAACAGCTTTGCACCACACTTTTCCTTTGTGCGTCCAGAAGGGGTGTCACAGCAGTGCGTGCGGGAAGCCTCGGCCAAGGACCGTGCACCTGGGCTGCAGAATCTCTATGAAATCTCCCTGTTACCTGGAGCCTCTGAGCAGATCTGCAGGCTGTTAGGAGATGGCCCTGTCCGGCTCCCTAAATGACACCGATCACCCGCTGCGGCCGCGGGATGGGAGACGAACCCAGACCTTCCTTAGAAACAGGTTTCCTTTCGTAGCGCCAGATGTAACTTGAAAGCTTCGCTCTACCCCAACCGGTTTCACCCATCAGGTACACGTCCCTTGTGCTTTCACAGTCTTGGTGAACACTCCCGACTTCCTGAAAGATGTTGACTGAGAGGGTGCGCGCTCTACAGCCTTGTTTCCCAAAGCTACGTCCACGGAACCTTTCTGATACCATCACACACTCGTTCGAGATTTCTAGCTTCAGAAGAGAAGATGGTCATTGAAACCGGTTTTGAGACAGGGAGGTTTCTTAGACTTCACTATTCGGCACTTTGCCTAGTCCTCCACAGGTAAACTTGCTGTCCTTTAATTTTTCCTGAAACAGCACTCTACAGAGAAGAAGCATTCCCCACAGACCTTTTGCCCAGGTACACACATTGCGCTCTCTGGGTACCTGCATGCACACATTGGAACACACTCACACCCCGAGGGGAGCAGATATTTGTTGGATTCGGTTTCTGGCCCACGCTGTTTGCCAGAGTTACTAGGATGGCATTTTCCATATGCTCCCATACATACACGTGGAAAGGCCTCTGTCTTCTGGAGATCAGCTGTTTCTTCCAATGTACCTTCCCTACCGACTAGGTCCTTCCGCCTAAGAGCATTTGGTTCTTCCTGCCATTCCATTCCCCCATCTGGAAGGACTTCTCACTTCTGGCAAGAGCAGGTTAACCTGAAGGATGCTTTCTCTCGTGCATGGTGGGGAGTTTCCTGGGGCATTTTACTTTGGTTTCTCACATAGAGGGAAATCTGGGAGACGTACCTGTGTGTTCACACACATGGTGAGAACTGTTTCTTGCCTCAGGATTCCTTCTGCTTTCTAAAACAGGGCTTCCCTCTAGTGTGGCTTCCTGAACTTCAATGGAACACATATGCTCTACCTTCCACACATCAACTGGAAAAGGTGTCTCCCTACATACTGCAAGATGTGGTGGAAGGTTACCCTCGACATGATCCGATTTCTCAGAGTCAAGGAGAGGTCCCTCCCATTGTGCTGTCACACACACTTTGGAAAAACTTCCATCTTCCTCAAAGTGTAGTGGGAGCACAGTTTCTCTGCAGCATTGCCACTCCAAGCAGGAACGTACCCTTTGCACTTTCCTTCCATACACCTGCATGTCTTCATTCTCCAAGTGGTGGATGACGTTTCCCTCAACACACACTGCCCTTGGTCTTCCTGAAAGATGGCAGGGAAATGTGGGTCTCTTCCCAGGGCTAGTTCTCAGACGCAACTACAAAGCATGTCAGGTGGAAATTACTTCAAAGCAGTATGACATCAGAATAGAAGGTATGGATTGAAAGGGGCACTGCATACCAATGTGCCTCTCACATTCCACTGTAGGACACTTCATTGCCTTATACAACACACAGTTTAGAAACCACTTCTGCCGTCTTCCTGCAAAGATGGTAGTGAAACCCCACGTCTCAGAGGTACGTCCATGGTCCATGGCTTAGAGTCGGGTTTCCTTTCCTTTGGTAGGAATTCCATTTTGCTCCACACAAAATACTTTCTCATGGTCACATACTGGTCATTTGTCTTGCGCCCTTACACAGTTGGGAAAACACTCCCATCATCCGGAAGGATGGTACTGTGCTAGTGCATTGGCTTCTTAACACAGTTGCTTGTAGTGCTTAGTACATGGCATATTCCCATGAAACCCAGGATCTGTCTTCATAACCCAAGATGTGTGTTGAAATTTTTCCCATACAGACCAGTAGACTTGGACTCACGCCTACATCCCTTAGCTTGTGTTCCACACACAGGTTAGAAAACACCCCCATTTCTCCTATAAGATGGTAGTGGAGGGCTGCACTCTGTACCAGGTTGCTTCTCGGGGGATATACATGGCCATTGCCTTTTCAATGTGTCTGTTGTTGTAATGCAAGACTGGTTGAAGTCTTCATGCCACACGAACTGGATCCTCAAAGAAAAGCACAGTTCATTTTCCTAGAGCTGTCGCCCAGTTTGGAAAACATCCCAGCTTCCTGATTGATGGTACTGAAATGATGGTTTATCTATGCCCTTGCTTCTCAGAGGTAGGCACATGGCATGTTGCTGTGAAACGTGTCTTCAGTCATCTTCCAAGTTGATGGTTGAAAGTTTCACACTATACGAACTGGTTTCTCTTGTTCAAGTATAGGTCACTTACCTGGTGCTGTACACTTGTAAATCCCCTCTTCTGAATGAGGGAACTGAAAGCATAGCTTCTTTACAGGGTGGGTACCCAGACGTATGTACCTGGAATGTTGTTTAGAAACATGTTTGTCTTCAGAGGCACGTTGTGGTTGAAAGTCCCCCTCCCCCAGTACTCCTTTCTCAGAGTCAAGTGGAGGTCTCCTAGCTGATGCTACCTTACAGCGTTGAGAGCCCCTCGCCTTTTCCTGAATGATGGTAGTGAAAGGGTAGTTGGACCATGTTAGTGATCTCAGCCTCTCAGTCTGCATGAGACTGTCCTATTTGGAGCCTCGACAAACTCAAAGAGCAGCAGAAGTTTGCCTGATCACCAGGATCCACCCAACCTTTAATGGCCCCCATTATACCAACGTGGAGTCTCACTGTCAGGGTGACCCACGCCCTCAACTCAGGCTTTGAAGAACCTCAGCTGAGCAGGAAGCTATTGGGCTTGCCACATCCCTAGGCCCTAACACTAACCCTAGGTTGGATTTTTGGGCTCCTGTCCCCAGAGGCCTGGCGCCAAGCCCAACAGTTTGAGGACACCAGACGTATACAAGAGGACTCCACCTGTCGATCAAAGGAAGCTATGACATCAGGAAATTGGCAAAACCTCACAGATTGGGAAATCTCTTTATGGACCTGGGAACAAGCTCACATTCAGAAGCCCCTGGTCATTAACCTAAAGTCTGGCACAGAAACTGAAATACAGCCTCAACTCAGCCACCTGGGAGCTCAACTCAGTCTTCCAAGGTCGGCCTTGCAGGATCTCTAGGTCCTAACTGTTACCCTAACTTTGATTTTCAAGTCTTTCTACCCAGAAGCCTGGCGTCCAAGGCTTAAACTTAGGTACACAGGGGGCATAAGAGTGGACGCAGCCTGCCACAGTGCAGGAGACTGTGCCATTTGGAGAAACCCTGGGTGTAGCAGAAATTTGTATTGTCAATAGGCAAAACCCTCGGTGCAGCAGAAATCTGCATTGCCAATGGGCACCATCACCACATTCAAGGGCACCCATTACACTAACCAGGAATCTGACACTCAGACTGACACACGCCCCCATCTCAGTCTCTGAGGAGTCTAGCTCAGTGCCTAGGGTTAGGGCCTGCCATACCCCTACACCCTAACCCTAGGCTGGATTTTCAGATATCTGTCCCCACAGCCTGGATCCCAAGCCATAAAGAACGGGAAACCTGGGCTGAATCCGAAGTGCAGTGAGAAGGAAACTATGGCATTTGGAGTGCCACACAATCTTCAGAGTGAGAGAAATTTGCATTCTGACCAGAGGAGATACCCACATTCAGCAGTCCCCTGGATGCTAACCTGCAGTCAGGCACTCAGCCAGATGCACATCCTCAGCTCAGTCCCCAGGGAGCTTGAACCACCACTGGAGGATCGGGGTGACCATGCTCCTAGGACTTAACCCTAATGCTTGTATGAAATTTCAGGCCTCTGTATCCAGAGGACTGGCCACCAAGCCCCACAGACTGAGGATACCAGAGCCATACCAAAGGACTCCACTGGCTAGCCAGAAGGATAATATGACATTTGGAGCTTCACAAAATCCTCAGACCAGGAGATATCTGCAGGCCTACCAGGGGACACCCACAAATTCAGCAGGCCCCTGGACACTAAAGTGGAATGAGGCACTCAGACACAGGTACGCTCTCAACTCAGTCCCCCAGGGAGCTTGCCTGGGCCTTGGTAGATAAGGCCTGTTCGGCCCCTGGCCCTAACCCTAACATAGATTGCAATTTCAGTCCTCTGTCCCCAGACGCCTAGCCCTAAGGCCATACAGATAAGGGGACACATGAGTCACATTATAGGACTCAGCTTACAAGCCAGAAGGAAACCATGACATATGGAACTGCACAAAACCTGCAGAGCAGGAGAAATATGCATTTTTAGCAGGGAACACTTCACATTCAGCAGTGCCCTGGACGCTAACTTGAACTCTGGCACTGAAACTGACCTATGCCCTAAACTCAGCCACCCACGGAGCTCGCCTCAGCACTCCAAGATTGGGTTTGCAGGGCCCCTACGTCTTAACCCTAACCCTAAGTTCGATTTTCAAACCTCTCTGCCCAGAAGCCTGGTCCCAAAGCAGTACACATTAGGGACACATGGGCCATATCAGTGGACTCAGCCTGCCTGATTGCAGGAAACTGCCATTTGGAGACTGGCAAAACCCTCAGTGCATCAGAAATCTACATTTCCACGAGAGGCCACCCCCATGTTCAACAGCACCCTTACACCAACCTGTAATCTGACATTGACACTGACACACGCACTCATCTCAGCCTCTGGGAACTCTCACCTCAACTCCAAGAGATTGGGCCTGCTAAGCCCCTAGGCCCTAACCCCAACCGTTGGTTGGATTCTCAGATATCTGTCCCCAGAGGCCTGGCCCACAGGCCATAAGAATGGGGGAAACATGAGCCTTAACACAGGACTCTGCAAACCAGTGAGAAGGAAACTACAGGATTTGGAGCACCACAGAACCTTCAGAGCGGGAGGAATCTGCATCCCTACCAGGGGACACGCCCACATTCAGCAGGCCATTGGACACTAACCTGTAGTTGGGCCTTCAGACAGATGCTCGTCCTCAGCCCTGCCACCGAGAGAGATCAAATCACCGCTGGAGGATCGGGGCTGCCAAGCCCCTAACCCTAACCCTAACACTAGGTGGGATTTTCAAGCCTTTGTACTCAGAGACCTGGCCCCCAAGTTGTAGAGGTTAGATACACATAGACCATACCAGTGCATCAGCCTGCCAACCAGTAGGAAACTGTGCCATTTTGAGCTCCACCGAACATTCAGAGCAGCTGAAATCTGCATGACCACTGGGGGCCACCACAATGTTCATTGGCCCCCATTCCACCAACCTGCAGTCTCGCACTTGGACTGACCCGTGCCCTCAACTCAGGCTCTGAACATCCTCAGCGCAGCGTGGAGTGATAGGGCCTGCTGGATGCCTAGGCTGGAGCCCTAACCCTATGTTAGATTTCTGGGCTTCTGTTCTGAGAGGCCTGGGACCCAAGTCACAGAGATGGAGGACACATGAGTCATATCAGAGAACTCTGCCTTCCGCCATCACAAAAGCGTGACATTTGGAATTCCACAAACCCTTAGAGTGGGAGAAATCTGCATGTCTACAGGTGACACCTGAACATTCAGCAGCCCCCTGGAGACTAACCTGGAGTCCAGCACTGAAACTGAACAATGCCCTAAACTCAGCCAACTATGGACCTCACCTCTGTACTGCAAGGTGGGGCCTGCCAAGCCCCTACATCCTAATCTTAACCCTGGATTAGATTTTCAGACCTGTGTATCCAGAGGCCTGGCCCCCTTCCTGTAGAGTTAAGGTATACATGAGCTTAGTGGATTCAGCATGCCAGCCTGCTTGAATCTGTGCCATTTGGAGCCCCACCAAACACACAGAGCAGCAGAAGTCTGCCTGCTCATCAGGAGCCACTCTAACATTCAACGGCCCCCATTACACCAACATGGAGTCTTCCTCTCAGAGTGACCCATGCCCTCAACTCAGGCTTTGAGAATCCTCAGCTGAGTGTCAAGAGATTGGGCCTGTTGTGTCCCTAGGCCCTAATGCTAACCCTAGGTTAGTTTTGGGCTCCTGTCCCCAGAGGCCTGGGCACCTAGCCTGACACATTGAGGACGCCAGACCCATATGAGAGGACTCCACCTGCCAGGCAAAAGGAAGCCATGACATCTGGAGGTACGCAAACCTGTCAGAGAAGGAGAAATCTGTTTACAGACCTGGGAACAAGCTCACGTTCAGAAGCCCCTGGTCACTAACTTGGAGTCTAGCTCAGAAACTGACATATGGCTTCAACTCAGCCACCTGGGGAGCTCACCTCAGTCCTCCAAAGTTGGACTTGCAGGGCCCCTAGGTCCTAACCCTAACCTTGACTTTGATTTTCAAGCCTGTTGACCCAGAAGCCTGGTCCCAAGCCATAAACATTAGGTACACAGGGACATAGGAGTGGACTCAGCCTGCCACACAGCAGGAAACTGTGCCATTTGGAGACTGGCAAAAACGTCAGTGCAGCTGAAATCTGCATGCCCAACAGGCACCAGCACCATATTCAAGAGCACCCATTACACTAACCTGGAATCTGACACTCAGACTGACACACGCCCTCATCTCTGCCTCTGAGAACTCTCACCTCTGTGCCAAGAGATCGGGCCCGTTGAGCCCCTAGGCCCTAACCCTAACTCTAGGTTGGATTCTCAGCTATCTGTCCCCAGAGGCCTGGTCCCCAAGCCATATGAATGGGGGGAAATCATGAGCCCTAACACAGGACTCTGCAAACCAGCGAGAAGGAAACCAAAGGATTTGAAGCACTACAGACCCTTCACAGCGGGACACACCCACATTCAGCAGCTCCCTGGACACTAACCTACAGTTGGGCACTCAGACAGATGTACGTCTTCAACTCAACCAGAGCTCGAATCACTGCTGGAGCATCATGGCTGCCAAGCCCCTAGAACCTAACCTTAACCCTAGGTGTGATTTTCAAGCCTCTGTACTCAGAGGCCTGGCCACAAAACCGTAGAGGTTAGATACACACGGACCATATCAGTGCACTCAGCCTGCCTGCCATCAGAAAACTGTGTCATTGGGAGCTCTGCCAAACATTTAGAGTAAGTGAAATGTGTATGACCATTGGGGACCACCACAATATTCATCAGCCCTCATTCCACCAACCTGCAGTCTTGCACTCAGACTGATCCATGCCCTCAACTCAGGCTTTGAACATCCTCAGCACAGCGTGGAGAGATAGGGACTACTGGGCTGGTCCCTAGGTCCTATTCCTAACCCTAGGTTAGATTTCTGGTTTTCCATCCCACCTGGACCCAAGTCACAGAGATTGTGGACACATGAGTCATATCAGAGAACTCCGCCTTCCAACCAGAGGGAAACCATGACATTTGGAACTCGACTAATTCCTAAGAGTGTGAGAAATCTGCATGCCTACACATGTAGCATATCAGTGGACTCAGCCTGGCAGACTGCACAAAATTATCCCATTTAGCAACCAGCAAAACACTCAGTGCAGCAGACATCTATATGCCCATGGGGGCTGCTACCATATTCAATGGTATCCATATAGTTCTAGGAAAATAAACTGTGCTTTTCTGTGAGAATCCAGTTCGTGGAAGATGAAGTTTTCAACCAGTTTTTCATTATAAAGACAGACATGTTGAGAAGGAAACACCCGTGTATGTTCCTGTAAGAAACAATGTGGTACAGAGCACAACCCTCACTCCCATCTTTAGGAGGATTGGAGTGTTTTCCAAACTGTGTGTATCAACACATGGTAAGACACTTACACATGAGCTCTATCCTTTTGTTTTGTATGGCGAAACTTTCAACCCACATATTTATTATGAAGACCGACCCTGGATTTTCTGGGAATGTGCCATGTACAAAGCTCTGAGAAGCAACCCTGTCAAGAATCCTTCCCATCAGTACCATCCTTCAGGACAATGGGAGTGTTTACCAAACTGTGTGAGGGCACAAGATACCTGACCTGTACTTGACTCTGAGAAAATACTTGACCCTGAGAAAACAGTTTGTGTAGAGGGAAACTAACTTCTTGACAAAGGAAAGGAAACCCGTTTGTAAGCAACGTGTCATGGACATACCGCCGAGAAGTTACGCGGTAAAGAGACCAAACTTTCACTTTCATCTTTCAGGAAGACGGGAGTGGTTTCCAAACTTTAGGTTTTGTATCACAAACTAAATGACTTATACTTGCCTCTGAGGGGCCTGTTGGTGTAGAGTGCAACTTTCAACCCAGATCTTGTATTCAGAAGTAATAAAAGTTCTAATTGAGATCTAAGTAATATGCCTTGTACTTCTGAGAAGTAGCCCTGTGAAGAGACCAACATTTCCCTGCCATATTCCAGGAAGACAAGAGTGTTTTCCAAACTGTGTGTGTCAGCACACAGTAAGTGACCTATATTTGATTCTGAGAATCCAGTTAGTGTAGAGTGAAACTTTCAACCCAAATTTTGTATTGTGAAGGCACACACATTGACAGGGAACGTGCTGTGTACTTACCTCTGAGAAGCAACGAGGCGGAGAAGCCATCCTTTCTGCAGCAACTTTCAGGAAGATGAGAGTGTTTTCCATACTGTGTGAGAGCACAAAGGTTGGTGACCTATACTTGACTCTGAGGATCTAGCCCATGTGGAGGGAAACTTTCAACTGACATCTTGCATACGAAGACAAATACATTCCTAAGCTATATGCCATGTACATACCTCTGAGAAGCCACCATGTAAAGAATCTCTGCTGTCATTATGATCTTTCAGTAAGAAGGGAGTCGTGGCCAAACTGTGGGACACCATCAGGTAAATGACCTCCACGTGACTATGAGGAACCAGTTCCTGTACAGTTAAAATGTCAGCCACCACTTTGCAGAATGAAGGCAGGCAGGTGTATAACAAAATGGAAATTATCTGTTCCTGCACAGAATGGGAACCCTGAAGAGAAACCATTGCCCACTACCATCTTTCAGAAGGTGGAAGTATTTCCCAAAATGTGTATGACAGCACAATGTAAGGAACCTCTCCTTGACTCTGAGAAATCATTTCGTGTAGAGTGAAACCTTCAGCCAATATCTTGCATTATGTAAAGAGACACGTTTTCCAGTTGATGTGAGGAAGTTAGAGTGTGTGTCTTCCATTGAAGTCCAGGAAGCCACACTGCAGGTAAACCTTGTTTCAAAAAAACAGTAGGAATCCTGAGGCCAGAAACCATTAGGAACATCTCATATACTTCTGATGCATGAGAAACAAATGTAGAATGCACCTATGTGGACTCACAACAATGTGTTGAGAAACCATCCTTCAAGTAATATGCTTTTTCCAGAAGTGAGAAGCCCTTCCAGAAGGGTGAGTGAAACCACAGGAAGAATTAAATGCTCTTAAGTTGGAGGACCAAGTCTGTAAGGAAGGGAAATTGGAAGGAATAGCTGATTTCAAAAAGATGGAAGCCTTTCCATGTGTATGTATGGAAGCATATGGAAAATGTCATCCATGTAACTCTGGCAAGCAGCACGAGAGACAAACTTCATTCCAACTAACATCATCTCTCCTCAAGGTGGAAGCGTGTTCCAAAGTGTGGGTGAAGGTACCAAGGGAGGGCCATGTACATACCTGGGAGAAAAGTCTGTGTGGAATACTTTTTCCCACTAGAGTCTTGTTTCACAAAGGTTGAAAGGACTGCAAGTGTACCTGTGGAGACTTACACAAAGTGCCATATACTGATCTCTAAGAGACCTCCCTCTCTCGAAACCGGTTTCAATGACCATCTTCTCTTCTGAAGTTAGAAGAACTCTCGAACGAGTGTGTGATGGTATCAGGAACATTCTGTGGACATAGATCTCAGAAGCAATGCTTTAGATTATGCATCCTTTCACTTACATCTTTCGGGAAGTTGGGAGTGTTCTCCAAACTGTGTGTGAAAGCACAAGAGACGTATACTTGACATGAGAAACCAGTCGGTATAGAGCAAACCTTTCAGCTTACATCTGCCAGTATGAAAGGAAACCTGTCTCTAAGGAAGGTGCCACATATGTACCTCTGAGAAGCAGTCCTGTAAAGAGACCAACCTTTCAATACCATCTTTCAGGAAGAGGGGAGTGGTTTTCCACAGTGTAGGACAGCATCAGTTAGGAGACCTACACTTGACAATGAGAAAGCAGTACGTGTGGAGTGGGACTTTGGTCTAACATCTTGCTTCTGAAGACAAACACCTTTCTAAGGAATATTCCCGGTACATAGGTGTGGGCAGCCACCCTGTAAAAAAATTATCCTTCCATTACCATCTTTCAGGAACAGGGGAGTGGTTCCCAAACTCTGAGTGAGAGCACCAGGTAAGTGATCTATATTTGAAGCTGAGAAACCAGTTCATGTAGAAGGAAACTTTCAACCAACATCTTACATGATGGTGGAGACACGTTTCTAAGCAATGTGCCATAAGTGTACCTCTGTTAAGCAGTGCTGTAGATAATCCATCATTTCAGTACCATCCTTCAGGAAGCTGGGGTGTTTTCCAACCTGGGTGATGACAGCTCTAGGAAAATGAACTGTGTTTTTCTCTGAGAAGCCAGTTCATGTAGCATGAAGCTTCCAAGCAGTCTCACATTATAAACACAGACAGGTTGAGAAGGAAAGTACGTCCCATTGAGAAACAACCTGGTACAGAGGGCAGCCTTCCACCCCCATCTTTCAGGAGGATGCAGTTGTTTTCCAAACTGTGTGTGGCAACACAAGGTGAGGACATATGTGTGAGCTTGAATCACTCATTCTGTATGGGTGTTCTGAAACTTTCCATTCACATTTTGCATTATGAAGATAGACACTGGTTTTCCAGGGAACATGCTATGTACTAAGCCCTGAGATGCAAACCTGTCAGGAAGGTGTCCCTTCAGGACCATCCTTCAGGACAATGGGAGTGTTTTTCCAACTCTGTGCTTTCTTATACACTAACAATTAAAATATTTAAAGGAAAATTAGAGTATTGATTCCACTTACTATAGCCCAACAAACCATGAGATACATTGGAATAAATGTAACAAAAGCAATAAAGAATGCATATTTGAGGAACTACAGAATGCCCATGAAAGAAGAAGACATGAAAAGATGGAAATGCATCCCATGCTCAGTGATTGGAAGAAGAAACATTGTTAAAATGTCCATACTGCCCGGAACTATTTATACTTTCAATGCCATCACAATCAAAATTCCACTATTTTTCAAAGTGCTGGAACAAACAATCCTAAAACTTATATGGAACCAAAAAGACCCCGAACTGCTAAGGAAATGTTGAACAAGAAAAACAAAGCTTGGAGCATCACATTACCTGATTTCAAGCTCTATTACAAAGCTGAGATCACCAAGATAGTATGGTACTGGCACAAACACAGGTACATAGACCCATGGGACAGAGTAGAGAGTCCAAATATGGACCCACCACTCTATGGTCAAATAATCTTTGACAAAGCAGGAAAAAATATCCAGTGGAAGAAAAGACAGTCTCTTCAATGAATGGTGCTGGGAAAATTGGACAGCTACGTATAGCAGAATGAAACTCGACCTTTCTCTAACAACATACACAAACATAAACTCGAAATGCATGAAAGACCTCAACGTGAGATGGAATCTATCAAAACCCTAGAGGAGAACACATGGCAGTAACCTCTTTGACACCAGTCACACAACTTCTTTCAAAACACATCTCCAAGGCAAAAGAAACAAAAGCAAAAATGAACTTTTGGGACTTCATCAAAATAAAAACTTCTGCACAGCAAAGGAAACAATCAACAAAACAAAAAGGCAACCCACGTAATTGGAGAATATGTTCACAAATGACCCTACAAACAAAGGGCTGATATCCAAGATCTATAAAGAAATCCTCTAACTCAACACCCCCCAAAAGATGATGACACCATAAAATGGGCAGAAGGCATGAACAGACACTTCTCCAAAGAAAACATACAAATAGCAAACAAACACATAAAAAATGTTCATCATTAATAGTCATCAGGGAACTTCAAATCAAAACCACTTTGAGATACCATGGTACACAAGTTAGAATGGTAAAGATTAATATGGCAGGAAACAACAAATGCTTTTTTTTTAAAGATTTTATTTATTTATTTGACAGAGAAACACAGCCAGAGAGGGAACACAAGCAGGGGGAGCGAGAGAGGGAGAAGCAGGCTTCCAGCCAAGCCAGGAGCCTGATGTGGGACTCGATCCCCGGTCTCCGGGATCATGACCTGAGCCAAAGGCAGTCACTTAACCAACTGAGCCACCCAGGTGCCCCAGGAAACAACAAATATTAAAGAGGATTTGAGGAGAGGGGAACCTTCTTACACTGTTGTTAGGAATGCATGTTGGTGCATCCACTTTGTAAAACATTGTGGAGATTCCTCAAAATATTAAAAATAGAGCTACCATTGACATGGCAATTACACTAGTGGGTACTTACCACAAAGATACAGATGTAGTGAAACAAAGACGTCTATGCACCCCATGCACCGTATATGCACTGTTCATAGCAGCAAAGTCAACAATAGGCAAACTGTTAAAAGAGCCAACATGCCCTTCAATAGATAAAGATGATATAGTTCATTTATAGAATGGAATCAGCTATCAGAAAGGATGAATACCCAACATTTGTATCAACATGGATGGAACTGGAGGAGATTATGCTGAGTAAAATATCATGCAGAGAAAGTCAATTATCATATGGTTTCATTTATTTGTGAAACATTAGGAATAACATGGGGCCATTAGAAGAAGAAAGGGAAAATGAAGGGGGGGAATCAGAGGGGGAGATAAACCATGAGGAACTGTGGATGCTGAGTATTAACCTGAGAGTTTTAGAGGGGAGGGGGTTGGAGGGATGGGTAAGCCTGGTGAAGGCTTAAGCAGGGCATGTATTGCATGGAGCACTGAATGTTATATGTAAACAATGAGTCTTGAAACATTACCTCAAAAACAAATGATGTACTGTATGATGACTAACATAATTTAAAAAAAAAAGATGAGGGGAAGAAGATGGTGGAAGGCCAGGTGACTGCATTTCAGGGAGTTCCCTAAAGAAAGCTCAATTCCAGCAAAAAAACCACTACAGGACCACTGTGAGCACCCATGAAATCAGCCTGAAATGTGATATTTCACACTTCTGGATCACCACGGGAGACAAAGACCATCGGCAAAAAGGTAGAAACAAGTGAGAGCGACCGGAGGCTTGCCCCCAGAGACAGGGGTGTGGGGGAGGAAGCCTGCAGAGCTGAACAATTGAGAGCAAATACCCCAAAATGAAAGTGCTCTGAGTGAGGAATAACAGCAGATTACGGTCTGAATCAGGGCGAGACAGAAACGGGAACACAGCAGAGCCCACGGTAAGGCAAAGAGACTTTTTAAAATTTTTTTTTCCGCCGCTGCCGCCCCCGCCACCACAGCCACTGCCGCCGCTGCAGCCACCACCACCACCGCAGCCGCAGTCACCGCAAGAGCGGCGGGCGTGGATTCTATTTTTCCACTGCTGCCATTCACTCCAGCTTCTCTCCACCCTGTGGGCCGGGCACGGACCCCCCAGGGAAGGCGATTTTACAGACTTGCGTAGGACTGGAGAGGCCACAGGTCCCGGGACACAGACAAGGTCGCACGATCCAAAAGGAGTTGTGGTTTTGAGGTGTGGGAATGAAGCGACAAGCGGGGGCATGGGCAGAAATCAATCCAACATCTGTACCTGCCCAGCTGTGACAGGAGGCCAACTGGGAGCCTGGAAAGAGCCTCTCTCTGTGTAGAGGCTACTTCTGGGAGGGAGATCTGGGTGCAGACATCTTTCTTGGAACTGACTTCCTCAGCAGCCGAAAAAAGACGTAAAAGAACAACGCTCAGCTACCAGAGAATTGTAACCTGATAACCTGGTAACCATTGAGACCAGCCTCTAGCAAGGGGGCGGAGAGACGCAGCCCAGGTAGAAGGACTGAAACAGCGCCGCAGACCCCACCCCCAGAAAGCAAGCCAGAAGCTCAGGAGGACAACACTCAAATTGCAAAACCCCAAATCGGAGGAAAGGCAACTTATTAAACTCCTGGCATTGATTACAAGTACCAAAAGCCCTACAACTTATTGATACAGTTTTCCACCTTAATTACTTTTTTAAACTTTTTTCTATTTATACTTTTAAAGCTTCCATTTAAAGCTTAAAAATAAATTCTCACGGTTTTTCTTCGTTTAATTTTTAACCCCCTTCTTATCACAACGTGATACTCAATACAAACCCCATAACATTTTTTTTCTTTTTTATCTTCAAATTTTTTCAAACACACTCCTGTATTTTCTGCTTTCCTTGTTGCCTCTTGTTTCCCTGTTCACTTTCTCTGTTTTTCCCTTTTCTCTCCTCTTTCCTTTATTCTCTCTTTTACGTGTACATGTAGTTATAAGCTTCAAGTCAATCCAACATCCCTATTCAATACTACCCCTATATACAACCAGTTCTAATCTCCCTATATCTTTTGAAAGTGGACTCCTCCAACAATAATAACAAGACAAACTCGGGAGCATCTGAAACACATTCCTTGCCCACAAGGAGTGTCTGCCCTCACCTTCCCATTCTAGTTTGTCAGTGTGTCTGTGGAATTGTCTTTGCTTTTGTATTATATAAATACTGGTCTTAGGGGTGATATAGGTTGGGCTTCGCTTTTTCATCTCTTCATTTACCCTTGATAATCCTTTTCTTTACCCTGTAACAGTTTTGTACCATATAAATCCTACCACAAGGCCCCACTCTGGCAGAGGTTTCTTTTCTTGCTTCCTCTCTTCCGCTTTCTTTTCTCTTTCTCCTCCCTTTTCGGTGGTGAATTCTGGTTGCTCCAAAACCTTCCAACGACCAATCCACCTAGATAGTGGCTGATATATTTAGCCATACACCCCCTCAACCACTCCTCGCCACAATGACTGAGAGAAGGAACACCCAACAGAAGAAGAACCCCGAGACTGCAACCTCGGTCACAGAATTACTGGAAATGAACATAAACAATATGAGAGAAAAGGAATTCAGGGCAGCAATAGTCCAAGCAATAGTCAATTTAGAAAAAACATTAGTCTCAACGTGGAAGCCATAGTAACAGAAGTAAAAGCTGAGATTAGAAAAGCTTTAGATGAGATGCAATCTAATTTGAATATGCTAACAGCCAGAGTAAGTGAAGCTGAAGATCGTATCAGTGATTTAGAAGACAGATGGATTAAGAAGGAAGAGAAAGAGAAGTCTTGGAGCAAACAGCTAAAATCCCATGAAAACAGAATAAGGGAAATAAATGATGCCATGAAACGCTCCAATATCAGAATTATTAGAATCCCTGAAGGAATTGAGAGAGAGAGAAGCCGAGAAGATATTGTTGAACAAATCATGGATGAAAATTTCCCAAATTTGGGGAATGAAACAAATGTTCATGTCCTAGAAGTGAAGATGACAGCCCCCCCAAGATCAATGAGGCCAGAAAAACCTCCAGGCACATAATAGTAATATTCTCGAATTATAAAACCAAACAATATGTCTTAAGGGCAGCAAGAGAAAGTGATCCCTTACCTATAGAGGGAGGTCCATCAGAATAACGTCAGACCTTTCCACAGAAACCTGGCAAGCCAGAAAGGGCTGGCAAGACATATTCAGGAAGTTACATGACAAAAATATGCAACCAAGGATAATGTATCCAGCAAGGTTGACTTTCAAAATGGAAGGAGAAATTAAGAGCTTCCAGGACCGCCAAGGTCTAAAAGTTTATGCAACCACCAAGCCAGCACTACAATAAATACTAAGAGGTGTTCTATAGAGGAGAAACGAACCCAAGAGTGACACAAAACAGAAATATACTAAGGTAATCTATAGAAACATGAACTCCATAGGCAACATGATGTCAATACAAAAGTAACAATAATCACTCTCAATGTGAACAGCCTAAATGCTCCAATAAAAAGACACAGGGTTGCAGACTGGACAAAACGACAGGACCCATCCATATGCTGTTTACAAGAGACTCATCTTGAATCTAAAGACACTTCCAGATTGAAAGTGAGGGGATGGAAGACCATCTTTCATGCCAATGGACCCCAAAAGAAAGCCGGGGTAGCGATTCTCATATAAGACAAATTGGATTTTAGTCTAACGATGGTAGTCAGAGACACAGAAGGACACTACATCATTCTTAAAGGATCTATACATCAAGATATAACAATTGTACATATTTATGCCCCTAGCATGGGAGCAGACAACTACATAAGCCAACTGTTAAACAAAATAAAGAATCATATTGATGCAAATACATTAATTGTAGGAGATCTTAACACAGCACTCTCGGCAATGGACAGATCATCTAAACAGAAAATCAGCAAAGAATCAAGAGCCTTGAATGACACATTGGACCAGCTGGATCTCATAGATATATTCAGAACATTTCACCCTAAAACAGCAGAATACACATTCTCTCGTGTGCACATGGAACTTTCTCCAGAATAGACCATATGCTAGGTCACAAAACAGGGCTCAACCGATACCAGAAGATTGAAATTATTCCCTGCATATTCTCTGACCACAATGCCATGAAACTGGAACTCAACCACCATAAAAAGATCAGGAGAAAATCAAACACTTCGAAGGTAAAGACGATCCACTCAAGAATATGTGGATCAATCAAGATCAAAGAAGAACTGAAACACTTCATGGAAACCAATGAGAATGAAGATACGTTGATCCAAAACCTTTGGGATACAGCAAAGGCAGTCCTTTTTTTTTTTTTTTTTTTTTTTTTTT